>CM067376.1:27767392-28066870 GCA_034510155.1 Eucriotettix oculatus
GCAAGTCCCCTTTAATAGCGCAGGAAGGGAGTTGAAAAGGGGATGTGGGAGGTAGAGAAAACCAACTGCGAGTTATACGGTTTTCCCTGAAGCCATCAGAAATAAATGATACCGTACATTTTACGTATTGAATGGGAAGAGCGAATAATAAGGAGGAGTAAAATACCTTAGTCTGTATTCAATGCTTCAAATACTTTTCCCTATTTGTAAATGATGACATGAATGTCTGCCTTGTGAGTGGCACACCAAACAATGACTAACGTTATTCGTGCTGAAGATAAGGGCAGTATGCAGATGATACTTTTAAGTCAGGAAATCATTTGAAAAGGAGGTTTAAATAAGTAACAACCAAACTCTGTTCTTCCGTTTACGAAGTGGATTGTCTTCTCCTTACAGATCAATTTAATTATCTGTCTCATGAGTTATTAGTGATGATGGCCTGTTGCTGATTCGTCTCCTCCATCGCTCAAACGCTTAATCCACTCGTTTCGCTTAGTGTTCGTCCATCGATTCAAATTATAAACTTTTAGTTCTACTGTTATTAAAGATTTCCACTGAATACGTTCTAAGAATCACCAATTGAAGGCTTAGTTTCCAGGACTAAACAAGCTTGTCTTACTCAATTCATGATATCTTCCTTGCTATTCTTGATCTTCAATTCTATTCTCAACAGACTCTCTCCTTTAGAGATTAGATATAAGCTGTCTTTCTCGATATTTTATTCCTGCGTCCTTCAAAATCATTTAAAAGTGTGTTCCAGGTCATATTATCAACGGATTTTTCTAAATCTACAAGAGTCAGGTACTTAGGCCGGTTTCTTCTTATCCTATCTGCTAAAATTAAACGCAAAGTCAATATTTCTTCTCCTGTCCCTTACGTGCTTCCTAAAACCAATCTCATCTTATCAAATTAAATTGGTAAAAAGAGACCACTCCTTTCAAATTAAAGAATGAGAGAAACGAAAGGACGTGGGAAACTACTGGTTTCTCAACCAAACGATTCCAGACGAGTTTTATGACAAAATTATTGCGACTCGACGTCATTCGTTCTGAAGACAAGGGCAGAATACGGAAGGTAATTTAAAGGTGGAGGAGTCATTTGAAATAAAGGACTCTGCTCTTTTTACTCTTTCGAAACTGGTTGCCTTCTCCGTCCAAGACTAATTTGTTTATAAAGATGATCGATTCCAGAATCCAATTCTTCGTTGTGTTTTAACGTTTAAGCCAGTCGATTGGTTTAGTGCTTGTTCACAGATTCAAATTATAAAATTTTGAGGGCTGAAGTTGTTAAAGTTTCAATCTTCATCCCCTTGATACTTATTTATTTGATCTACATCAGAATTTCGTCTTATGTATGAAAACATGTCTGACCGTGCAACTTAGCATCCATCTACCGTCACAAATTGTAATAAACAACAAATCAAAGGCTTAGTTTTTAGGACTAGAGAAGCCCTTGTGAGATTTGAGCATTATTATTTAAAGAAATGTTTTTGTCAAGTTAATAGTTCTTCTATTATTTGAACATATCGCATTTACGGAATTTAGGAATAATAAAAATTCGATTTTTGTAAGTAATATTTCTAGGATGATAAGACTGTGGCAACAAAATATGAGCAGTTTAGAATGCTGATAGTTTATTTAAATCAATCAAAAATAAAATACATGATTTATTGTTTAATACATTTTCTATTAGCAGCCGGCGTTCGAAGGCCAGTCACAGACCTCGAGGACCCTGTTGAAATGTAATCCATCGGGGCAGGGCATCTGGACCATCAGGCCGTGGTTGATGCAGCGGCAGTAGACGTCACACCTGGTTCTGTGGGGGAGGTGCTTCACTATGTCGGTTGGTTTGCTGTAAATGGGACATGTTCCTATGGCGTCGCAGCCGGTTGGTGGTGGAGGTGGTGGTGGAGGAGGAGGTGGAGGTGGAGGGACGCCGGGACAGGGGCAGGTGCAAGTGTCTGGAGGGCCTCCGGCAGCGCATCCGGCATTTGCGGGCCAGTCGCACACGTTGATCGTCGGGTTGAAGTGAAGGCGATCAGGACAGACGAACTTGACGGGAACGCCATGAGCGCACTTGTAGAAGACGGTGCAGTCCTTGTCGTCGGCCATGTGGTAGTCCCGCGGGTCATCTGGAGGACACTTTCCCACGGGGGTGCTGGCGGCTATCCCGGCCAGCAGCAGCAACACCACGATTGTGCCTGCAAACATAAACAAATGTCAGTCGTTGCAAGAAGCTTGATCCTCGCTGCTGCTCTTGTCCTCTGCTTACTTTGCATGGTTGATGGACTCAAGCAGGTCTCAGGTATGGAGTCTGGCCCGTGCACCTCTTATATACCAAACAGGAGCCCCGTCTCCCTTAATTCCTAATAATCTCCAAGATTATTATGCAATTAATGAATTTAGCTAAGATAAATCGCGAGGAAGCTAATCTTCCACGGTAGCACATTCGATGGTGCAATCAGATATCCCTTCCTCTAGCTGATGGCCGGACTCTTATTGTTCTTTTATAAAAAAATATTTTTAGTCGAAATATTTCCATCCAAAGTAAGTAGCTTTGTTGTCTTTGTCGTTAACGGACTCGGGGACTGAAATTTGAAATTCCTGTAAACGATAAACTAATTTGCTAATCTTTTAACTGTTACAAACACACATATGTAGCAATGTACAAAATTTGGTTTCTATAAAGTTGCTTTTGTTGAGATATTTTGAAATAAAATTCTAAATTTTGGAGTTTTGAAAATGTTCCTTGCGTTACATACTTGAACATATTTTATCTTTTAACATTAATATGTAGGGCTGATCTTTGTTATTAATTGACGTACCTTATTTCCTCAACCGAGGAATAAAGGATTTAATAACAATAAATAAATTGTCAGCATTATTTTTTAGATGGAATGAAACTGTGGGAGGAAATAATTTTTTACTAATAGCTTCATACGGTTACTTAAAAATTGGCACTTTTCATCACTTTGAAAATGTGTTTCACCTAAACTACTCGAACAATTAGAATATTAATACCTATATTTATAGGCATTAGTATGTAGATTATGTACAAAAAGAAAGAAGACAATATCTTTATATTTGTGACGTGTAGAAGGTTTTTAGTACCAGAAATCATGAAGCTAAAAAACAGTTACTAATTAAAAATTTAATCCTTTTAATTGCTCCTGAGCGTTTAAAAATGACGAAATCGTATTAAAAGTTTTGCTAAATGAACTGTAAGGCATACAGGCATATTAATAAGAAAAATTAGAAAAAAATTTTTTTTTTCAAATTTTGGCCGAAATTTCAGTCTCCGTGTCCCTTAAGACCAACTTACCCAAATATTCCACATTTTGTACCCTATTCGCTGCATTGCATAGCTATTATTACCCATGATTCTACACCCAAACCTTAATAGTCGATGTATTTTTGAAGATGACATCTGATGGTTATGTCCAGCATAAACAGGTCCAAGAAAATCACCCAACATAGATTTCTCGAATTTTGGCCTGTAAGTAATACATTTTTGTATAGTTTATATTTTTTTCTTCAATTATTGTTATAGATGATAATGACCATATAGTCTGATAGCTCAATTTTATTATTTAATTGGAGAAATTTGAAATTCATTGTAAAGTTTGACGACTTTCATAGGGTTTTGATTTACTCCCAGTTTCCTTTAAACTTCATTTTTAGAATAGTATAAGTTTTATAAAAAAGGAAACGATTAAATTAGTTTGTGATCTGTGCTCTGATCCAAGCAACATTGCTTATTACTTCATATAATTTGGTTATCTATTCCCCAATATCATTAACGTATCATAATATGCACAGTGAAGCAGGTTTACTTTTCAAACCTTGACTCTATTCTACATGCAGAAAGTTGCCATTTAAATTCTTTCTAGAATGATATTAGTTGTAGTTATAAACCTTTCTTCAATAGATTACAAGAACTAACTATGCCAAACGTATACATTTATGAAAGTTGTTATAAGTTTTTGTAAGGTACAGCCATTTCACGAGTATCAGACTAAAAATCGCTCAGCTCTAAAATCGGGCAAGCATTGTGTGAAGGTTAAACACAACTACACAATAAGAAACTGGTGGCTTGAGGAAAGTTGATGAAGGTTACTGACATGGTAATAAAACCTCGGGTTTTTTCTAAATTCTTTGATACTCAGTGACATCGAGCAGTGATCGGAGAGGTGTTTCCCCGAAAACATCGGTGGAGTGGAGTGAACATCTCCTCAATAAGAGAAAAGATATATTTTTAATTGTTGAGGATCGGGTCCTTAAACCGAAGGAAATGAAATAATGGAGTGGAGACAAAATATTAAAAGCCGAGGAAAAATTTATTTTCGGGCACTAAGGATTTAGAAGTTTTAGGATAAATCATTGAACATTAAACATTATGTGTGAAGGACTTCAGGATATTATGCATTAAGCAGTGGTCATTAAAGCCGTAAGAAATTGGAGATTATAACTGGGCATGGTCTTTTGAATAACATGCGGAAGGCTTGCTCTAGTCCGTGGCTGCAAAAAAGAAAAATAATTAAGCAAGGCGCACCTTTTTCAGCGTTGACTCCAGCCGCAAGCTCCAGCCCGATTTTCCTTGTACTGCCAATTCCGCGTAGGATATGTGTATGTTTTCCTGCTTCCATGCGAAGGACCACTAAAGCCACCCCTAGAATATATTTCATGATTCTTGCTTACAATGTTAACGGGAATTATTTATAATAATTTTTCAGAGAAGTATAGAATTTCAAAACATTTTATTTATTTTTCTACATTGTTTTCTTGCACACATTTTCCCAGCGCTTTGTAGCTTCCTGATTCCTTCATCATAAAAAGGTGAAGGTTGAGCCTTTAACCATTTGAGCACAACCTATCTTGAACCTTTTCATCGCTGATGAACCTCTGACCTCCTACAGGTTTCTTCAATGGTCCAAACAGATGACAGTCACGGTAGGATATATGGTGGATGTTCTAGTTGTTGTTCTTGTGGCATTCAATCCTAAGACTGGTCTGATGCAACCCTCCATGCTAACCTATCTTGCGCATGCCTTTTCATTTCCTCATAACTAGCACAACTCACATCCTCCCTATTATACTTAGCGTATTGTAACCTTGGCCTCCCTCTTCTGTTCTTACCCCACACACTTCCCTCTAATGCTAATTTTACAATATCCACATGTCTTAAACCGTTGCCTATTAATCTATCTCTTCTCTTGGTCAACGTCCTCCATATTGTTCGCTTTTCCCTATTCAGTTTGGAACTTCCTCGTTTGTGATTTATCCACCCATCTGATTTTCAGCATTCTCCTATAGCTTCTATTATTTTCCTTTCCCCAACTCCTATAATCCACGTTTCACACCCATATAACGCCACACTCCATTCAAACATTTTTAGCAACGATTTCCTAATATTGACACTTATGTAACCCGTAAGTAAATCTCTCTTTTTTGCGAAAGCCTTGCCTCTGCTATCCTACTCTTTATGTCTGTTATACTTCTACCATCCCTAGTTATTACGCTTCCCAAGTAGCAGAATTCTTTATCTTCCGTCAAAATATCCCTTCCCAATCTAACTTCCTTTGTTATCCCACTGTTTCCCTTACTACACTCCATTACCTTGGTTTCCCTCTATTAATTCTCATATTTAATTCTTTCTCCAGGACCACGATCATGCCATTTATTATTGTTTAATCCTTAATGGTGTGTTCCAGTTCACATTATCAAACGCAAAGAACGTAGGCCGGTTTTTTCGTATCCTGTCTTCTAAAATTGATCTCAAAGTCAATATAGGTTCTCTTGTCCCTATATTCTTCCTAAAAGCAAACTGATTTTCTCCAAACTCGCATTCTATTTGATGTTCCATCCTCTTATATACTATTTTAGTTAATATTTTGCATGCATGGGATACTACACTAATTGTTCTGTGCTGTTCGGATGTATCAGCCCCAGCCTACTTCTGTATCGGTATAATTATGTTTTTACTAAAATCGTCTGGGATTCTTCCTGTTTCTAGCTGATCCCAGTGAATTTCCCCCAACTTTGTCTGAGCTATGCGCGCCATGTAAAGGCCTTGCATTGCCATGAGTGGAGGAGGTCTGCTCTACAGATTTACCAATTCCGAAGGGCTAACAAATGAGACACTTTTTCCCAAGGATAACCGTGGTGGTTTTGGTTATAAACCCGAGGTCGCGCGATCAATCATGGCCAACACTCACCAAAAGCCGGAACATTCAGGAACTCTTGGACGCTGCTTGTTCTTTGGCGCTAACAGGACCATGTCTCTCACCGTCTTTACTCTGAGACGACGGTAAACTTTCCTCCCTTCCTCTTTTTTTTGGGTAACAGGCTACATGAGGATGATCCTGAAGCAGGCAACTCCCCTTTAATAGCATAGGAAGGGACTTGAAGGGATGTGGAAGGTAGAGCAAGGTAGCCCAGGGTTGACTACGGCCACCAGGCTATAGTGTAACGATCCTACTCGGTGTTTCACCTAAAGGTGATGCAGGAAAAACCCTAGAAAATCTGCATCAGGTAGGTCGGGTTAATGGGTACTACTCCTGCGCCCTTCTGATGACGGGAGATGAGTTTGCTGTGGGAACGCAACAAACCCGCCTCCATGCCTTAATCAGTATTGAGAGGCAGTTGGCCGACTGATCCAATGGAATCAGAGAACAACTCTTGCCGTATCCCGAAGGTTTTCGACCCCCGTACATACACCTCTCAAACTGTCCATGGTCGTCTCAGCCTGCAGGATCCCTTCCTCTCTACTTTTTCCATGCTCTAGCCTATGGCTAAACCCAGCATCCCCTCCTTAGCCCGTTCTGAGAAACGGGGCCAACATAGAAATGTTTGTGCCTTTTCGGGATTTTCCAGCGTCGCCCTTTGTCCCGAAAGTTCCAACTCTTGGCTTTGTGCTGGCTACAAATGAAATAATTATAAAATATAATATAATGGACCACACCACATTTTCCCGGCCTTCATTAAAACTGTTGAGTCACTCGTACACGCGAGTTTTGGAGATAGTCACATCCCCGAATCTGAAAGTCTCACTCCTTCTTTATAATAGTCCGTCGCGTAACGTAAAAAGGAACCTCTGCTCACTCATTGCTCACTAGTGCCAACTGAATGAGAGTAACATTGGCCATGGGTGCATAGAGCAGTTTAGAGATCCAGACGAAATTCGTGGTAATGCTGCCTTCTAGGCTTGATAAAAAAATTCCCGTTTATATTTGACAGGCCCTCGTATTTAGTATTAACCATATTAAAAGGTCGGCTTCGTGAATTATAAAAGTATTCAATCGCTGTGTATTTTAAATTGGTAAATTGCGGTGCCGTGGCCAGATCAGTTCCTGACGGTTCATAGCCGATAGACCCACGGGTTGAAATCCTACTGTTTTCTTGTTGGCCACCAAAGATGTTAATGTTCATTAGCGACCAAGTGGGAAATATTCGTGACGCGACTGTGAAATATCTGCCGCGCATATTGAAAACTGTCATTCAAATGTTGCAAGCGATGTTTTCCTAGTCGACAGTGCCTTCCGTTCTTTTTTTGGACATGGCCAGCATCTAAAAAATATATATATTGTAGCAGATTCGTCGTTCCTCCGTATTCTATGATTTTTTATTCCTTTAGGGCGCCAGGTATTTTGCGTAAAAAATACCAAAAATTGATTTTAATAGTTTTTAATTTCAATCAGAAAATTACATCTGCAGGGCGTGGTCAGTCTCTCGTCGTCCCGCCGACACAACCTGCTTCTCCCATCACCCCCTGACGACTGACCCCCTCCCTTTTCAGACCACCCAACGTCTCACCAGACCACATTGTTGGCCCGGGTTGCGTCAGTTCCTCAACAATTGCAACTCGCAAGCTGACCTGCATTGTTCATCGTAACTTTGCATGTTATATATATATATATATATATATACAGCTAACATAAAATTAATACACTATACTCTTTAATGACAATATTCAAAGGGATAAATAATACTAACCCATTCTTTGTCAAGTATGTATTTATTACAAGAAACAGGATAAGAAAGAAACCGGCCTACGTTCATGGCCTTTGTAGATTTAGAAAAAGCGTTTGATAACGAGAATTAGAATACACTATTAAGGATTTAGAAGAAAACTTGAATGCAATATCGAGAAAGGAGACTTATACATAACCTCTATAGAAGGCACTTAGCAGTAATTAGAACAGAAAGGAGGAAGATAAAGAT
The DNA here is from genome assembly GCA_034510155.1 of Eucriotettix oculatus. Classification (NCBI taxonomy): domain Eukaryota; kingdom Metazoa; phylum Arthropoda; class Insecta; order Orthoptera; family Tetrigidae; genus Eucriotettix; species Eucriotettix oculatus. The sequence goes on from CM067376.1 coordinate 27,775,612, forward strand.
GCAGTCTGTCGTCCATACTGTTTAACTTAAATGTAGAACAGGAGATGAAGAAAGTTAAAACTTAATATGGAAAAGGAATCATACTGCAAGAAGAAGAAATAAAAACCCGACGCTTTATGGATGATATTGTAGAGAACGGTGTCCCGCAGAAAGAGTTCAATATGATAATTAATAAAAGGAAAACCAATGTGATGGGGAGAATCCTGCGAGAGTTAAGCTTCCACAAACCACTTTTACATTAGTTTTTTTTGGGGGGGAGTTAACAGGCTACATGAGGGTGATCCTGAAACAGGCAACTCCTCTTTAATAGCATAGGATGGGGAATAGAAAAGGAGGGATGCGGAAGGTAGAGCAATGACCCCGGGTTATAGTTTAAGGACTGTACCCGTTGTTTCACCTAAAGACATGCAGGAAAAACCCTAGAAAACTAGCATCAGGTAGGTCGGGAATTAAGTACTTTCACACGCCCTTCCGAATGACGTGAGATGAGTTTGCTATGGGGTCGCAGTATTCCCTTCTCCGTGCCTCCGTTTTAGGAGGCATTTGGCTGACTGATCCAATGGGATCAGCTGACAACTCTTACCTTATGCCCAAGTTCTTCGATCCCAGTACATAAACCTCCCAAAATAGGTGAAGGTGTCTCGGCATGTGAAAACTTTGAGGCATTCCCGACATAGTCAGGGAAGCCCCGCAGTCACTCTGGGGGAAAATTCCTGGGACAGAAACTCCCACAGGCACCTCTCAACTTGCTATGTAAGTAACCTTGTTATATATTTATCAAATATATTTATTTATTCGACTCTGTATTTATATTTAATTATATTTGTAGAAACATCTTCCGAAAGTTGCGTGTCGTAGAATTAATTTTTTTTTCTGAAATAGTTGCAGGGAAAACCTAAAAAAAAACCCTCATCAGGGACGTTGGTATGTTGGGTACTATTGTCACGCCGTTCCGAATAACAAGAGAGGACTTTCCTGTGGGGTCGCAGCATTCCGTTCTCCATGTCTTCACCAGTTTTGGACGGCTATTGTCCCAATGATCCAGCGACCCCAGTGCATACACCTTCCAAAAAGAGATGAAGGTGTCTCGTCATGTGAGAAACTTCGAAGGTAAGCCCCATTGTAACTGTGGAGAATTACCAACGGTAGATAGCTCACACTGGTATATCAAAGCCGTAAAAGTTTTCATAATTACTGTAATAAAGTGGCCGGCGTTGCTCGGGTCCACGTAAATGATAAAGCCCGGAATGTAATTAAACATAATTCGGATGAAATCTTCACGGTTAACCAACCGGGTCAGGCTTTTAAAAACACACAACGTTTCTGCGGCCATTTTCTGTCTTGAGGGTACACTACACTTGTAGTTCTACTCCAGAGGGACTTTGCGCATTTATATTTTCAGACAGCTGAAGATACTGTGAAAAAACCTGTTTCACTGTTTGCTCCTAGTTTAATTTGCAGTTTCATAATGTGAACTGGAACACACTATTAATGATTTTGAAGACAACTAGAATAAAATATCCAGAAAGGACGCTAATGCATAACTTCAACAGAAGACAGGCAGCAGTAATTAGAATAGAAGATCAAGAAAAGAAAGCAGAAATCAAGAGTAAGATAAGGATGCAGTTTGTCACCCACGCCGTTTAACTTATATATAGAACAGGCAATAAAGAAAGTGAAAACGGAATATGGAAAAGGAATCATACTGCAAGAAGAAGAAATAAAAACCTTACGCTTTGCCGACGATATTGTAGTATTAGGAGAATCAGAAGAATACTTGTAAAACATAATAAATGGCATGAACGTGGTCCTGGAGGAAGAGTACAACAAGAGGATTAAAAGAGAGAAAACCAAAGTAATGGAGTGTAGTATAGGAAACAATGGAATAACAAAGGAAATTAGTTTGGGAAGGGATATTTTGAAGGAAGTTAAAGAATTCTGCTACTTGGGAAGCGTAATAATTAGGGATAGTAGAAGTATAGTAGATATAAAGAGTAGGATAGCACAGGCAAGGAAGGCTTTCGCGAAAAAGAGGGATTTACCTACGGGTAATATAAGTCTGAAAATTAGGAAATCGTTGCTAAAAATTTTCGTATGGAGTGTGGCGTTATATGGGAGCACAACGTGGACGATATGAGCTGCATGACGGAAAAGAATAGAAGACTTTGAAATGTAGTGCTATAGGTGAATTATGAAACTTACAAAGAACTTGTAAACAGAATAGGGGAAGAGCGAACAATATGGAATACGTTGACCAAGAGAAGGGATAGATTAGTAGGTCACGTTTTAAGACATGAGGATCTGCTAAAATTAGCATTAGAGGGAAGTGAGTGAGGTAAGAACAGAAGAGGGAAGCGAAGGATAAAATAAGGGTAAGCAGCTTAGGGAGGATTTGTGATGTGCTAGTTATGCGGAAATGAAAATACTTGCGCAATATAGGTTAACATGGAGGGTTGCATCAGACCAGCCTTGGGACTGAATACTACAATATCAACAAAAACACTGCTTTATTTTCATCCAGGATCATTAATTGAGAGCGTAGGATTATTCGACGGTTGTTTCTTAGGACTTGAAATAATTTGAAGTTTCTTTTAACTAATTACAAGAAAGCAATTTAATGGCTTATGAGATAAATAAATGTAAAAAAATTACAGCAACGTTTCAACAACCAGTCGTACATAAGTCGCTCTGAAAGTAAAAATAGTATATAATTTTCTGAATTATGATTTATGATTTTATGGTTTCATGCTGGAATGAAGTGGAAAATCCATATCACAAGGTCTTTTAGTTTCCTGAAATTATCTGAGTTCTTTTACCGCCACATTTAGATCTTTTTTAAAGGTTAGAACTGGTACGTTTTATGTATATCTAATTTTGGGATTAGAACCGACTTAAATTTGAAGGAAATGTCGGAAGATTTTTGGTTATCTTCGTGAGTTTTGAGGGCCAATGGGGAAGCATTTGTCTTAAATATATCTTAAAACCAGGCAGAAATAGCTGTCGTTAGGTCAGATAAGAAAAGTTATCTTTGATCCAGAGATTCAACGCCAAGGTTAGAATCACTAAAACAAATCCATGTTTAATTCTGTTTCAGAACCCAATTGCAATTCCTGTTATTAGAATTTACAAGGGGATTCTTGGGAAATTATTTGATAAATAATTTTAAAACCAATATTAACCTTTTTTACCACTTTTCAATTCGGTCTAATTAATTAAGCAAATGAGTAACAGACTATTACATACCATTTCTTTGTTGTCCTATATCAAAGTATAAATAAAATTGAATTGTGTGTCTGTCTGTCCGTATGTTGCTCTCGAATAGGATTCAAAACGGCTCAACAGATTTCAATGAATATTTGAGGGTTTAAAAATGATATTTAATTTAAATACTCGTGCATATTTAATTTCGATATATTGTAGAAGATATTAATACGTGAATATAAGTAAAATTATTAATTCTACAGGAATATTTCTTGAAACTGTCGGGGCGTGAAAACCAACTGCGAGTTATGAGTCCTATATCATTCATCCCACTTACAGGTTGAGAAAAAATGAATTTCATTGGATCGTCGATACGATGTATACATAAATTGATGAAATGGTTTTATTTCTCGCGTCTGGTAAAATTTAAAATTTAGTAATTGCTAATATGAAAATAAAAATGAAAATATCGAGCTTGGTGTCGAAACCGGTGAAATGCGAGTGGCTGTGTTACTTTATGGCCTTTAATATCCGATTTAAGTACAAGTTTAACCGTTAAGTGGGGGGAAATTTTTATTCTCTTTGAATGCTGAAAATATATTTACTCCTACTGTTGTGTTATGGACTCTGTCGAGATACTGGGAGTATATTTGAGGTTCATATTGTTACGTATCCGATGTCGGTTTGGTTGTGTTGAGCAAGAATTAAATAATGTACCGGGATAATATAAAGAAATACCCGGGCAACGCCGAGTATCTATTTCCATTACCGCCAATTGCTAGAAGAAACCAACCCCTTACTTCCAAAAATTGAAAGAGATTTTAATTTACAACTATAATTATTGGGAAACCCTAATATTTCGTTATTTAATTACTTTAATTTTAATCTAAATTGGAATATTTACTATAGGGCTATAAGTAATAGATTTTAATTTACAGTTAAAGTTTATTCAAATCCCTCTATGCATCTTCCTTTTGTATTTTAAATCGCATTTTGTTGTACAATACAATAACTTTTGTATTTTATATCTCAGTTGAATAAAAATAGAAGTGTTATTTAAATAATTCTGCTTATATGCCAACAAATTTGAAAGCGATTTAAATTTACAACTATAATTACTGTAAAACCCCAATATGTAGTTATTTAATTACTTTAATATTAAGCTAAATTAAAATATTTACTATAGGGCTATAATTAGTAAATTTTAATTTACAGCTTTCAGTATTGTAATTTATCACAAGATAAATATTGTCCTTAACATTTTCATTTCTAATGACTACCATTAACATTTTTATTAATAAACACATAAAGAATATATTGGATAAAATCCAATACCTTACTGTTACTCTCAGCCAAACACACCGGTATTGTTCCACCATTCTATACATTTTACATAATGAGTTTGTTCGCCCATGCTGTTTAACTTATATATAGAACAGGCGACGTAGAAAGTTAAAACGGAATACGACTCTCCTGTTGTTGTTGTTGTTGTCCTAAGACTGGTCTGATGCAAACCTTCATACTATCCTATCATGCGCAAGCCTTTTCATTTTCTTATAAAAAGCACAACCAACAACTTCCCTAATCTGCTTAGCGTATTCCGTCATTGTCCTCCCTCTTCTGTTCTTACCTCTCACACTTCGCTCTTATGCTAATTCTACAAGATTCTCATGTCTTAAAATATGACGTATTAATCTATCCCTAATATTATTTTACAAGACCCTCATAATGATTTCAAAACGTTGCTTATTAAGCTAACCGTTCTCTTACTCAACGTTTTCCGTATTGTTCGCTCTTGCCCTATTCTGCTAAGAATTGCGCCGTTACTGATTCTATCCACCCATCTGATTTTCAGCATTCGCCTACAGCACCACATTTCAAAGTCTTCTATTCTTTTCCTTTCCCCAACTCCTATCGTCCACGCTCCATACCAACATTTTTAGCAACGAATTCCTAATATTCACAATTATATTACCCGTAAGTAAATTACTACGTTATCATCCGCAAAGCGTAGGGCTTTTATTTCTTCTCCTTGCAGTATGATTACCTTTCCATATTCCATTTTAACTTCCTCCATCGCCTGTTCTATATATAAGCTAAACAGCATGGGCGAAAGACTGCACCTTTGTCTTACTCCTTCCTAGATTTCTGTTTTCTTTTCCTGCCCTTCAACTCTAATTACTGCTTATGGCCTTCAGTAGTGGTTCTGAATAAGCTTTCTTTCTCAATATTTTATTCTGTTTCATTCAGAATTTACATCCAATGAATGTACGGGTCCAACATTTGCGCGAAAAAACATGTCTTTTTAACCTTTCTTTTTGAAATATTTTGACATCATAGCTCGCAATATTAGCTTTAAAACATGGGCCATATTTCTTAATCATTCCTATATATTTAAAAAAATTTACACCACTTATTTGAAAATACTAAGTTATGATGTGAATAAATAATCTACTTTAATTCCTCTTTTATTGTTTCAGGATTTATGGGGGTTCAAATAGCGAAGATTTTGCATTGCCGCTTATAGAGGGATGAACGAGTTGATCCTAGAGGAGTGGTTATAAGAGACACGCTGCCACCTGTGGGCAAGTCCTGGAATTGCCAATCTATGTATATTGTAATGCTCTTTGACCTTTACGATTTTAGTTTAGCTCAGCTTTCCTTTTGTTTTCGTCATCTTTTTTCTTGTGTGTGTCGTTCTTGCGGTCCTTTGCAATTCTGAATCATTTGATGAAAGTGACTAGGAACGTTATGTGGTTTTTATTCAGTCACATAATTTTCTCTGTAATTTGTCTGCTTCGTATAGAGTAATTGTTATGCCAGAAGGTATATTGTACGACACCACCATTACATCGATGAATAAAGTAAAACATGCAAGCATGTACAGTGTGGAATCAGAGATGGTCGTCCATGTTCAAATTGAAGAAAATGGAACAATCTCTTCTTATTCATTGTACTTACAGATTTTATTAGGGGATTTTCAATATTTTATTAAATTCATTCTCTTTCAAGTAATCAGCCAATATTTCAGTACTTTTCTCAAGAATTCTATCCTCCTGTGATCTGTTTTCTTTCCTAATTTCTAGCGATGAAAGTAACTTGCTGTTTAATGGAGGAATGGTTTGCGATGGCTGCTGGAGAAGTCAGTGGAACCGTGACAAGCACAAATACAAAGAAGGCTGGGATTTATTTGGCGTAAGTTATTTGAATTAATCTGTCTATTTTCCAACGATTATATGAAGTTAAACCATAGATGTATTGTCAACATTTTGTATGACAATTATTCATGTCAAAGTTTAAATCCGTTTAGTAAACGACATGGATTAATTTGAGTATTACTCAGGTACGAACTGATGATAACTCTCTATTTTAAATACATTTGCTTGAAGCAATCATTAACTCAGGCATTCACTGAGGGGGGCGGGGGAATTCATTATCTGAGTCCATCCATCGATTATTCTTGTACATTTCTAACATGGGGATTATAACTCCATCAAGTTTCGTACTCTGAACTGCGACAATATCTGCAATAGAACTATTGAAGTATCATTTACCTGATAAATGTGTAACGATTAACGAGTCACTGCCGTTAATATACTTTTAAGCCCTTCTACTTCTGTTATCCGGGTCTTCAGTCTCCAAGCGGGAGAGAGAAAGAAACCGAATATCACTGGAATATTCTAAGATCCTTCTCAGTAATTTAGAAATGTCACCTTCTTCTTGATTGCACCACAAAAGATCACCGCTGAAGTCTTCTGTAAGCCGAATCCTTTAGGGTGACGTCGAGATTATTCTTTTGTCAAATGTCTAAAGTTAATTCCGAATTTATTTGCTGTCTTTCTGGCTCCTGTGTTAATTGTGAAGTTTATTTTATATTACAAATAATTTCTGGATCTTTTAAATTTTATTTTGAGTCATGATAACAGCAAGGTGTTTGTCGGCTTTTCATTGCTCTTATATTTTTATAAAACTTTTCAAATACATAAAATATATTTAATAAATGAACATAGTTTTCTGACTTTAAAATTTACATTAAATTAAAAAGACGGCCAAAAAGTCAGCATTAAATATACTACTATTTATTGTTTTTTGTTTATTTAATAAATGAGTTAAATCAACCTTTTTGTCAGATTTTTTATTTTAAATATTAAACATTGCATTCGGCCGAAGCAGTCATGGAGTGAAGACGTCTCAAAAGTCTCAAAAGAGAGACGAAACGTAGTAAAGCTAAATATTTAAATTTAAAAATCTGACAAAGAGGCTGATTGAACTAATTTATTATATATTTAATTGTCAGATTAACTATTTAATAAAAAATATTGTTTATAACCCCCTTATTTCTTCTTAATTATGTCCTTTATATATATAGTCATTAGCGACTAACATAAATTACATTAGAACATATGATAAGAAATTACATTAGCACATATGAAAAAAATTGTGATAAATGAGTTACATAAGGTGAAAAGTTGAACTATATTTTTTCATAAATAATGATATATTTTAAAAGTTGTAAAGTTCTTTCAATTGCTTCTTCTGAAGATGTGATATCTTTATGTCTTGTGTCTTTGCTTTACCAATTTAATTTTATATGTTTTTTTAATGAATATTGTAATTTTAGTTTGCCATGTTGTCTATGATTTCGTTCATTTCTTTTTCTCGTATGACATATATATTCCCTGTTGTTTGGTTCTTTTTGGTATCTTCAACAGTGTGACTTGTTGACAGTTGAGTTTCACCTACCTCTTATTCGTAAATAAAGCACAAAAAAATACAAAAAGTCAGAAATAGAATAATTTAATTTGAATTAAAACGTTTCGCGTCCCCGACTTTCAAGACCTCTTCAGTTTGTTCTACAAAAAATATTAATTCAATTTAAATTCTTCTGTACTTGTTTTCTGGCCGTCATTTGTATTTGATTTATAAAATTAAGTTAGATTAATGTAATTATTTTATGTATAACCTTTATTCTTGTTATTGGGTTAGCTTCGTGTGTTTCTAATAAAAAAAATTTAATTAATGTGACTCAGTATTATAAATAAAATGCAAATAAAGGCCAAAAGTCAGAGACAGGAGAATTTAAAATTTAAAAACGTTTAGTTTCCAACTTTCAGAGCCTCTTCAGTTCATTCTCATTCAAATTTCGTGTTGCTACCGAAACGTTTTAAAATTTAAATTTCTTCTATTTGTGACATTTAGCCATTCTTTGTATTTTATTTATAAAAATATTACTCTAACATTATATACCCTAGTTTTCTTTATATTTCAAATATTAAATTTAAGAAAAAACACTTTCATTATTACTATAAAGAATCAAAATTTAATTTTATGCTTGAATAAAATAAAAAAGTTCATATAATTCTTATTTTAACAAATCGTTCTTCTTGTTCTTCCATGATAGAACCGTCAACGGGACAACGTTGATTTTTAAACCTCTCAATGAAATAATTGTCTAAATTTCTTCTAATTTCTTTGCACTTTTTATGTTATTCGGTAAGACTAAATGTAGAAATGTCATTCTTCAGTAACGTTGACACTATTGATGAAAGTATAAATGTTTTGAACAAGTCAACACTTTTAACACCATGGTTAATTTTTCTAATGATTTCAACTTGTTCTCTGATCAAACCACAGAAATTTTAACATTGTCATGTACTAAATTAACTTTCACACCCTACGACAGAACTTCAGTAAAAGGTATTCTCAGTTTTATAAAGGGCTTGGCGAAATGTTACTGGGTAAAATTTTCCAAAGGTAAAATTTTTACTGGGTGTGAAATGACGTTTAACGTTCATTTCGACCTCAAGAAATGTATGGTCTGAAATTTCACGTAATAAATAAGTAGAAGTAGCAGGTTTGGAGTATTTTACATGCGGCCATCTAGCCGTAATTGCCATTAAAGAAAGTTTCCGAAGCCACAGAGATTTCTCGGTACATCGGTTTCTCTTCGTTATATCCGGCTGATTTTTTTTACATAAAGAAAGAACATTTATTTCAATTGATAAGATAAAATTTCCTGATTATAAAAGAGCGATAATTTTAACCGAGCTCCACTGTCTTCCCAAGGGAGTGTTAATAAAAAAGTGAATGGAAAACACTTAAAATTTCCCAAAATTCAACATGTTTGTAATTATATTCATAACACTAGAAACGATAAAAAATTTTACTGTATTCGTTTTTTCATAAATGGAGATTCCAAAGATTTGGATTACGGTTTCCAAATTAATTTAAGGATTGTATTGTAATGTGATAATATTCGAGGAAAATTGGAACTTCAGCTGCCGCTTACAGCCACTTTTTATTCATAAGCTTATATATTCCAAACTCTTCTCCCTTTTTATTCCACTGGAATGGCGCTGCGGGAGTTTTCTCGCAGGCGCTTCAGCCCAGAGTGACTGCGGGGCTCACCTGATCATGTCGGGAATGCCTCGCAACTCTCTCTGGGTATTTTTTTTACAAAGTTCTCATATGCCGAGACACCTTCACCTATTTTAGGAGGTATATGTACTGGGGTCAAATACCTTGGGCATATGGCAAGAATTTTCCGCTAATCCCATTGGATCAGTCGGCCAACTGCCTCCTGAAACTGCTGGAGACATGGAGAAGGGAATGCTGCGACCCCACAGCAGACTCGTCTCCCGTCATTCGGAAGGGCGTGAGAATAGTACCCAATGTCCGACCTACCTGATGCAGGTTTTCAAAGGTTTTCCCTGCATCTCTTCAGGTGAAACACCGGGTAGGATCCTTAAACCATAGCCCGGGGGCCCTATTTAACCCTTGGCTACCTTGCTTTACCTTCTGCATCCCCCCTTTTCAATTCCCTTCCTATGCTATTAAAGGGGAGTTGCCTGTTTCAGGATCACCCTCATGTGGCCTATTACTCCAAAAGAAATAATAATTCGACTTATCTCATGCAGTTTTTCTTTGGTTTCCCCTGCATATCTTAAGGCGAAACACCGGTTAGGATACTTAAACGATAGCCCAGGAGTCCTAGTGAACTCTTGGCTAACTTGCTCTACCTTACACGTTCCCCCTCTTGTATTCCCTTATATTAGAGGGTTTTTCCTGCATCTATTTTATGTGAATCACTGGGTAGGATCCTTAAACTATAGGCCGAGTGTGGGGGGACTAGTCAACCCTTCCACATCCCCATTTCATTTCCCTTTCCATGCTATTAAAGGGGGAGTTTTCGGTGATAGAATAACCCTCGTGTAGTCTGTAGCACAAAATAATAATAATAATAATTTATGTATATAAACCCAAAATTTTCCATAACTTACGGATTCTATCATTTAAATTGACATAATATTCATTTTTATAAACAATAATATTCTGTAATAATGATTAAATAGTTTTTATAATAATTGTGCAACATTTCATCTCAATAATGCTGTAGAATGTGAGAAATTCGACATTTTTCCTCGTCCAACGATTAGCTTAATAGTTATCTAATCTAATCGAAAGTTCTTCAACTAATCACTCTGATTATGACGAGGGTCATCAAAGTCTTTGGATGCGTAGTACAACTTTAATTGCGTATTAACGTACTTATTCGCATCATACTTTGTTACAATGGTTCGTAATCTTTCCCTGGTTGATGTTTTAAAGTTGTTTTCTTGGAAGATCAAATTGCAAGAAACAAAAAGAAATAAACTTATTCCCCCCCCCCCCAATACTTAGATTTCCTATCATCAGTAATTTATAAAAACAAGTCTGAAATGTGGTCAATACACTGCAGGTATTTCATCATCCACTTCTCCTTTATCACCTAACAGAGGATTACAATTTCTCATTTATACCGAGCTTCCTCCTTAGATAATTAATTTTTCTATTATTATATTCAATGTCTGTAGTTATTCGATGAATTTTAGATATATTTTATTTTACTCAGCAATTTTTTAGTATTTATCTACTTCTTTTTACCATTGTGCTATATTACCGCTAATTTATTTTTCTATTTGCTAATTCCTCTTCCTGCTCATTCAAATAATTTAGTTTCTCCAATTATTGTATCCAATGTATTTTCATATATTGTGTTAGATTGTTTCTGACCTAATTATTCTATTTTCTTTTTTCTGTGTTTCGTCAGTTACAAATTTAAAATCACATTTATTGTACTTATCGTTGTATCAAATATCCTGTAAGATTCTCCCCCATTTATTTTTTATAAGTATATTTCGCTTATTTCAGTACCTTATCTCATTTCTTTTCTGTGGATATAATGTCATACGATTGCGACGTAATTTCACTTTCATAATTTGTACAGGCTGAAAAACAGTTTTCTTTCGCTTCAGTCAATATCAGTTTCTTTTTGAATACACATAAAATTAGATTTACACTATAAGATGATTTTCGTCAATTATAAAAATTTAAAACATATTTATATTTGATACGTTAGCTATTATTCTGAAAATTCACTTAAAGTTATATTTCCCATTTATTTCACCCTTGGAACATTGATTCTCTCCTCCCTCGTCTTCTTACGTTCTACTTTACAATTACTTCTAGTATTTGGTTCGGACTTTTCGTCATTTTTTTAATATAAAGCTTGCTATACATAATAACCCTGAGTAACGCACTTCGAAAACGCTCGGTATAAATCATTTACTCTCGGCTTTAGCTACGTCAAAGAAACCACGGTACAGAGGGTACACTTCACTTCAAAGTGGTTAGTTGGCGTTACTTCTACTTTTATTAATTATATAGTGTATAAATTAACCTCTTTTTCGAAGTTAAACTTAAAATCATCATCGAAGTATAAACTTTTGCTTCCATCAAAACTAGCAGTGTTAATTCAATAGATCCGTAACCTACTTTTTTAAACCGACACTTAATAAATTTAAAAAAATACGAACACGTGGAAGGATGATGATAAAAAATACCAAAGATTTTCTTAAATCCTTACATATTCCCCATACTTCTAGTAACCACGGCAGACTACAAACTACATTTGCCTAAGACAATCTTATAAAACCAGAGTTAAGGTTATGTTTTATCATTATAATTTACTAGAATTTCTGTTAATTGCATAAGTGAGAATTTTCGATGAGTTGGGTTATGTGAGTATTTTAAATTTTATGTTTATTTAATTTTTCAAAATCATAATAAAATTCCAAAGTTGTTTAAAACACAATTTTAAGTTTAAAGGCTGTCATTTTTGTCGAGTGCGCATCATGTAAACGGCTAGAGATTTTAACGGAGTGAGAGGTGAGTATAAGTAAGTATAAGTATAAAATCATATTCCATAAATCCTATAGAGAAGCACAAGCTTCAAGGATGTGGAACGAGTCAGAGATTTTACATAGGTTGCTTTATTAATATTAGAATATACTGTAACTATTCATTAATTTTTAACTTATAATAAGATTTTCTTAAGTTCTATACAGAAGACATACAATTTGTACCTTATATATAAAATTGATAAATATTTTTACATCCTATACTAAAAAATTAGTGTTCTAATAATGTTCTTTCATAATTATAAATATCTACCCTATGATACATTCAGCTCCATAAATTCTTCAACAGAGTAGAAGGAGTGGCTTAGTAAGAACTTAGTTAGTTCATATTTGAACTTGTTTGGATTTATTTTTAATTGTTTAATGGAGGTGGGAAGTTTATTAAATATGCTAATAGCATTGTAATGTACACCCTTTTGTATTACGGTTAGAGACTTCCCTTCCTTGTGTAAATTGTTTTTACTTCTGGTATCAAAGTCATGTATATCTGAGTTTAGTGTGAAGAGGTTACTGTTATTAATAACAAATAACATGAGTGATTGAATATGAGTGTCAGTATTCCAGTTTTCTTGAAAAGTCCCCTACAAGATGTTTTCGGTGAGACCTGACATAATATTCTAACAGCCTTTTTTTGAAGTGTAAATATTTTATCTTTCCCTGATGCATTGCCCCAGAATATTATACCATATGTCATTATAGAGTGGAAATATGCAAAATAAACTAATTTTCTTATGTTAGGATCACTACATTTACTCACCGATTCACAGTTTGGGTTTAGAAAAGGATATTCAACCGAGAAAGCGATCTTTACTCTTTTAGACGACATAATAGAAGAATTAAATAAAAAAAATCGCCCATTAGGTATATTCTGTGACTTAAGTAAAGCTTTTGATTGTGTAGACCATAGCATATTGCTAGAAAAACTGAGGTACTATGGAATAACAGGAACTTCATTTTCTTGGTTTAATTCATACTTACAAAATAGAATGCAAAAAGTAGTATTAAAAGACTTGTGCACAGGCGAAATACATAAATCAGATTGGGGAATTATTAAAACTGGGGTCCCACAGGGATCAGTATTAGGGCCATTATTATTCCTTATATATATAAATGATCTTCCTAATATCATAGATTCAACTTCTAAAGCTATCCTCTTTGCAGATGATACTAGTGTAATAGTAAAAAGTAACAAAGACACACTAGAAGAGGCAAGCAACAATAATTTAACTAACCTGCTAACATGGTTTAATGCGAACGGACTAACAAATAACTGTGACAAAACACATTTCATGCAATTTCACACACTCAACACAACTTTACAATCTATAACACTTAAATACGACAGCAAAAATGTAAATGAAACTTCCTCTGTTAAATTCTTAGGTCTCTTAGTAAATAATAAATTAAATTGGACTGATCAGATTAATCAATTACTTAAGAAACTCAGCTCAGCTACATATGCTGTAAGAGCAATGTCCACCTTCAGTGATCTAAAAACAAGAAAATTAGTATACTTTGCATATTTCCATTCTGTTTTATCATATGGTATTATATTTTGGGGCAACTCAGTAGGCATAGATAAGATTTTTATTAGTCAAAAACGTGTTATTAGAGCAATATGTCAGTTTACCTCACGAACTTCTTGCAGAACTCTGTTCAAAAAGTTAGGTATTTTCACTTTGACGTGCCAATACATTTATTCATTGATGTTATTTGTAATCACAAATAGGCACTTATTTTTTAATAATTCTGATATTCATCCCTTCAATACAAGGAACAAAAATAATCTGTATAAAAAATGTAAAACATTGTCAATTGCACAGAAAGGTGTGCATTATTCAGGGATATCCATCTTCAACAGACTGCAGACAGCACAGAATTAAACAGTTGTCCGATAATCAAGGTAAATTTAAGACTGAATTATGCTCATTTTTGCTTAGCCACTCCTTCTATTCAATAAAGGAATTTATAGAAGAATCGGAGAAGAATAATTTATAATAGTTTATAATACAAAAATTTGTTATAAGTATATTTATCTTTTATACAATAAAATAATGTAATAAATGTACACCCTGACCCATTCCACATCCTTGACGCTTAGATTCTTTACAGGATCTACGAAATATGATTATTATTATTATTATTACAACTTGTCATAATTCTAAGAGCAAAGGTTGCCGAGCCTAGGTTTTGGCAGGAGAATATTAATATGATCCTTCCAGTTTAATTTATTGTCCATGGATATACAGTCACAATAGTGAGAGATCTCAGGAAAATTTCTTCTTTCAATGGCTCAGCAGGCCTCTTGAGGGCCTGGGCCTACCGAGGCGGCTGCGGACTGTCATCTGGAGTGACACATTCCGAATTTGGGGTGACACGTAGTCAACGTATCAATTCCCCAGCAGCCTTAATCCCGGTCCTCGCGACCATGACGACACAAACATCCAAGCCCATGCCAGGATTCGAACCCGGGACCCCCAGAGTGGTGAGGCAGCGACGCTAATCTCAGGAAATACGAGTAGCAATTGAAAAGGAAAAAAATTACCGGTATTGTTACCATGATGAGTATCTACAAATGGCAAGTAAGAATAGTTCCACTGCATATATCGCCCTCTGTTAGTAAGACTTTTCAGAACCAGAGGATAGGGAAGACCTGACAACGCTGAAATCACATTAGTGTCGAATTAAATACTGTACCGGGCTAATACAAATAACTATCCGGGCGTGAACTAGCAACCAGCTAGTTAATGAGACTTAACAGCCTAGTTGTTCCTTCCCCAACAGCTTTTATATTACGTAGTTTGTATAGCCTCCAGTCTTCTTGGAAAAGAAAGAGAGAGATGGGTTTAAAATGTCAGTTGTAAGACGCGTCTAAAAAAATGTAACGTTCAATATGATAAGATACGTAAGACCAATAAATTATTCTAAAACCGGTGATGAGAGATTACGGCTATCTGCAGCGATTAAATTAGCTGCCAATGCAGGAAAAAAATTATTTCATTACAAGGTTAATGACAAACGGCACATACACTGTATTCCCTGCAATGTTTATTCACCTTTCTTTTTAAGTGGGAACGAAATAATAACAGTCTCCATCTACTGGAACTTTTTTTTTATTGATAATAATTTACTTGACCTGTTTTCTAGATTCAATAACAGGTCTGTTTAACAATATTTTTCTTTTGTTGGTACATTTTTTTTACATAGATATAAATATGTATGAATACAATAATAAAGTATATGCGTATATTTAAATTTGTTTTAGCATGTAAGATCATCATCTGTTACACTAGTTTTATTATTATATTATTTTCGTGGAGAGACTGAAGGAGAGAATTCTTAATTTCTTTGTCTCCTCATCCTTTCCACCTTTATACATTTTGTTTGTGAAACAACTCCGGGTGTTTTCCGGTTACGACCCACGTTTCCGGATCTCCATGACGCGTTGGTCGAGTAGTTGTAGGTTCAAACTTTTTTACTAATTTTATACTCTAATTATTTATGACTGTATTTGTATTAGCAGAGTTATGTAATTTGTTTAAGATAATTACTTGAATAATCTTACTATTACTATAATTTATATTCTATTTTATGTTATGAGGTCCATATTTTGGTCCTTATACTCATCCGGTTCCTGGAATTTAGAGTCCGGTCCGATGATGAGTATATTAAGCCTTATGATGTAATAATTAAGATTCTATATTTTTAGTCCTGTATTTTGTCAGTTCTAAAGCGGATATCAGGTTTGTCAAATTTTCTAGAGCCGCGGTGAGTGGTGGGTTTCTTATTATTTCCCATAGACTTTCTTTTCTTAAGGTTTCTCTTATTGTCTTGTCTACCTCATAATTGGGGCATTCCAGTATGGCGTGTTCCGGTGTTCCTATCTCTCCACAGGCACATAGATTGTCTGGTCTGCTATTTATTCTTCCCAGATATTGTCCGTATGGACCGTGACCAGTAAGAAAATGTATAAGACCCTTGGTTGGGTTGAGGTGTCTAAGCTGTAATCTTTCTCTTATGTTAGGTAGAATTTCGTACACCCTTCTCCCTTTATTCGATGAAGTCCATCTTTCTTGCCAAATGTTTAATATTTCTTCTTTAATTTGTATTTTGGTATTTGCTTCCTGGCCTAAAATTTCTACGACTAGTGTAATCGTCTGGAAGCAGACACGCGTCGTTTTTTTTGGGCTACATGAGGGTGATCCTGAAGCAGGCAACTCCCCTTTAATAGCATAGGAAGGGAGTAGAAAAGGGTGGATGTGGAAGGTAGAGCAAGGTAGCCCAGGGTTGACTAGGGCCCCCAGGCTATAGTGTAAGGATCCTACCCGGTGTTTCACCTAAAGGTGATGCAGGGAAAAACCCTATAAATCCTGCATCAGGTAGGTCGGGCTAGTGGGTACTACTCCTGCGCCCTTCTGATGACGGGAGACTGGATTGCTGTGGGAACGCAACAAACCCGCCTCCGTGCCTTGTTCAGTATTGAGAGGCAGTTGGCCGACTGGTCCAATGGGATCAGCGAACAACTCTTACCGTATGCCGAAGGTCTTCGACCCCCGTACATACACCTCTCAAACTGCCCAAGGTCGTCTCAGCCTGCAGGAGTCTTAAATTAGCTACCTTGGCCATGGACCAAGGGGGGAGGGAAAGAGGAAAACCAGGAAGGAGGAAGTCAACCTCCACCTGGCTCTCACTCATTTCCCAACAGGATATCCTCCTACTTCCATTCACACGCGTCGCTTCTCTACGTCCTCATATACAGTACATCAACGGCTTACCACCTGCAATTAATTAGTTGGTCAGGGTGCTTATAGCTGATTGCGCCATTAACATGTCAATAGAAAACAGCATTGATGTAGGAATACTACAGGATGATCTAAACAAAGATGTCTCCAGGGAAAATCAAACCCTTTAATACATGAATTTTGGGAACACTGTGAATAACCTTGTTAAAATACAAGGTGCAAGTACCGCAGAATTAAAAGATTATATAAATAAAATAATTACATTAATCTAACTTAATATTATAAATTAAATACCGTCTATACTGGCCAGTCTTGCGCAAGACTTTTCATTTCCACATAACCATCATACTATATCCTCTATAATCTGCTTACCGTATTCCATCCTTCTTCTCCCTCTTCTGTTCTTACCCCACACACTTCCCTCTAATGCTAATTTTACAAGACCCACATGTCTTAAAACGTGGCCGATTAATTTATCTCTTCTCTTGGTCAACGTCCTCCATATTGTTCGCTTTCCCCCTATTCTGTTTAGAACTTCATCGTTTGTGATTCTATCCACCCATCTGATTTTCAGCATTCGCCTACAGCACCACATTTCAAAGACTTCTATTCTTTTCCTTTCCGCTACTCCTATCGTCAACGTTTCGCGCCCATACAGCGCCACGCTACGTACAAACTTTGTTTGCAAATATTTCCTAATATTCACACTTATATTACCCGTAAGTACCTTTCTCTGTTTTTACGAAACCCTTCCTTGCCTGTGCTATTCTACTCTTTACGCCTACTATACTTCTACCATTCCTCGTTATTATGCTTCCCAAGGAGCAGAATTCCCTATCGTCTGTCAAAATATCCTGTCTCAATCTAACACCCTTTGTTATTCCACTGTTTCCCATACTACACTCCATTACCTTGCTTTCCCTCTGAGGACAGTTGGTGCAGGGAGGCTGGAGGCAGCGGTTGTTTGCAGAGAGGTGGAGGGAGAGACGAAGCAGTGGCAGAACAAGGCGACATGTATAAAATTTAGTTTCTGCACATTTAAGAAAGGAGATTCATTTGGTGGGAGTACAGAAAATAAAAAGACAATATTTGATCTGAAGGAGAGGCACTAGAGAATCTTAATATGAAGAAGACGTGACCCAGGAAAGGAACAACCGGCATACGAACAAGAACGAAGAACGACGTCATCAGGCGTTAACATCCGGTAACGGCAATTTACTCGGTTTTTCCACACAAACCATTCTCGTCTGAATCGCGATTATAATTTTCAACCATATCGTTCGTCACCCGCGTTTCCCTGGAGCAGCAAATTAAGAAGCTGCGTAGAGTATTATTTTTGCTTTTTACCGACTGAGCTAATAATAATTTAAATTGATATCGTAAATTTATATGTTTTATATTATAACTTAATTTGAGTTATATTTCTATTAATTCTCATATTGAACTCTTTCTCCAGGACCACGATCATGACATTTATTATTGTTTCTAAATTATCTTCTGACTCCCCTAGTTCTAATATATCATCAGAAAACCTTGGGGATTTTATTTCTACTCCTCGCATTTTTATCCCCTTTTCATATTCATTTTTAAACTATCTTCATCGCCTGTTTTATATATAAGCTAAAGAACATGGGCGAAACATGTGCCCTTCTGTTACTCATTTCTTAATTTCTGCTTTCTTTTCTTGTTCTTAAATTGTAATTACTGCTGATCGTCTTCTGTAGAATTTATGTATAAGTCTTCTTCCTCGATATTTTATTCTTGTCATCTTCAACATCCTCAATAGTTTGTTCTTTACAAAAGCAAACTGATCTCCTAACTTCCATTCTATTTGTCGTCCCGTCCTCCTATATACTATTTTCGTGAATATTTTTCACGCATGAGATACTAAACGAATTCTGTTCGCATCTATCAGCATCAGTCTACTTCGGTACGGGTATAATTATGTT
Source organism: Eucriotettix oculatus (assembly GCA_034510155.1). Classification (NCBI taxonomy): domain Eukaryota; kingdom Metazoa; phylum Arthropoda; class Insecta; order Orthoptera; family Tetrigidae; genus Eucriotettix; species Eucriotettix oculatus. Next base: position 27,794,743 of record CM067376.1, read on the forward strand.
TTTCCTAAAATATTCCGGTATTCATCCTGTTTCGTAGATTTCGCTATCATGAACAGCCATAATATTACTTCTTCGCCGGATGATCTTATCAATTCGCTGGAATATAATGTATATAATACTGAAATATAATATTATCATGAAGAAGATTTAGAAAAATCGTTTGATAATGTAAAGTGGAAAACACTATTAAGGATTTTGAAGAACACTATAATAGAATACCTAGAAAGGAGGCTTATACATAACCTCTACAGAAGACAGGCGGCAGTAATTAGAATTGAAGATCAAGAAAAGAAAGCAGAAATCAAGAAAGGAGTAAGACAAGGATGCAGTCTGTCGCCCATTATGTTTAACTTATGTATAGAACAGGCGATTAAGAAATTTAAAACGGAATATGGAAAAGGAATCATACTGCAAGGGGACTCAGATGAAGATTTGGGAAATATAAGAAATGGAATGAACGTAGTCCTGGAGAAAGAGTTCAATATGAGGATTAATAGAGAGAAAACGAAGGTAATGGAGTGTATTATGGCAAGCAGAGGAATAACAAAGGATGTTAGATTGGGAAGGGATATTTTTACGGAAGTTAAGGAATTCTGCTACTTGGGAAGCGTAATAACTAGGGATGGTAGAAGTATAGTAGACATAAAGAGTAGGATAGCACAGGCAAGGAAGGCTTTCAGGTAAAAGAGGAATTTAGTTACGGGTAATATAAGTGTGAATATTAGAAAATCGTTGCTAAAAATGTTCGTATGGAGCGTGGCGTTATATGGGTGCGAAACGTGGACGGTAGGAGTTGGGGAAAGGAAAATAATAGAAGGTTTTTGAAATGTGGTGCTATAGGCGAATACTGAAAATCAGATGGGTGGATAGAGTAACTAACGAGGAAGTTCTAAACAGAATAGGGGAAAAACGAACAATATGGAGGACGTTGACCAAGAGAAGAGATAGATTAATAGGCCACGGTTTCAGACATGTGGAGCTGGTAAAATTAGCATTAGAGGGAAGTGTGTGGGGTAATAACAGAAGAGGGAGGCTAAGGTTACAATACGCTAAGTATAATAAGGAGGATGTGAGTTGTGCTAGTTATGAGGAAATGAAAAGGCTTGCGCAAGATAGGTTAGCATGGAGGGTTGCATCAGACCAGTCTTTGGACTGAATACCGGAACAACAGCATGAAGTAGTATGAATTTGGCGTAACTGAAGACTTATATTGGTTAATAATTGAATTTTATTTAAGGGTTGTGATATCCTTGGAGTCGCCTCAGCTGTTCGTGCTCAGGTCCCTGGTCAGAGATAATCATGGCAGCTTTATCGATACGCTTGCATGTTGCCTCGACGTCGCGAGGGTTCGATACGAGAGACGAGTTGTGGTCGTTTCCATGACGACGTTTTCATCCGGTGAAAGTCTTTAGCAAGGCGAAAGGACAGACATGTCGGAGCCACGCGTGGTCCGAGGAGGCGGCCTCTTCCACTTGCCCAAGGCCACCTACAGCCCGGAGACGCAGGCCCTGCTCAGGGGTAAGCCAAAAGGAGATATATATGAGTCAGGAAATGACATTGCCATGTTAATTAAAATAATTAATAGGGAAAGGACAGAGAGATAGAAAGAAGGTGACTTACCTGAGGTTCATAGATGGTAGACACCTTGTGAGGTTTAGAGTACTTGAATTTTCGGAGGCACCGCCCCCTTCATCAGAAAGTTAGGAAGACATTTCCAGTGATCGGCTAGCCGACGGCGGTGCCTCCGAAAATTCAAGTACTCTAAACCTCACAAGGTGTCTACCATCTATGAACCTCAGGTAAGTCACCTTCTTTCTATCTCTCTATCCTTTCCCTATTAATCATATATATACACTTTTTTTCTGTTTGTTTCAAATCGCATGACAATCCTACCAAAGTCGTTGCTGCTGAAACATTCTAGGTAAAAGCACCCCTTACAAATTCAGTTCTCAAGTTAATTTAAAGAGTTTATTTTTTCTTATAATTTTACTGAAGGCTTCTACTTCATCCCACGTACAGTTTTCAATGTAATTTGAAGAGTTTATCATTGAAATGTTTCTAATTAAGTTAAAGAATTTTCCTTCATTCCATACAGCATTTAATTTAAAGGTTTCATCGTTCAAGTATGTGAAACTTGGTAAAAAAAATTCCCTTTATTCCGAATTCAATTCTCAAGTTAATTTAAAGAGTTTATTTTTTTCTTATAATTTTACTGAGGTTCTCCTTCATCCCCGTACAGTTTCAATGAATTGAAGAGTTTATCATTGAAATGTTTTTCATTAAGTTAAAGAATTTTCCTTCATTCCATACAGCATTTAATTTAATGGTTTTATCGTTCAAGTATGTGAAACTTGGTAAAAAAAATTTTCGCTTTATTCCGAATTCAGTTCTCAAGTTAATTTAAAAAGTTTATTTTGTTCTTATAATTTTTTGTAATATGTAATCCTCTTTCCTCAACTGTGCATTTTTCAAATCAATTTAAAGACTTCATCGTGACGTCTACGAGGGGATTATAACTCCACCAGTTCCAATATTTGTAATGCATGATGTATACTATTTTCCTCACCCAAGGACTAATGGAAGCAACAACTCAGCTACATTCTACTTAATTCGTATTTAGGAAATTATTTGTCTCTTTTGTGATTGACATTACCTCCATCTTCTGTCCAGTTTCACCCGGAATACTCCAGATTCTGTTGACAGCCGTGACTCATGTTGTGGGGAACTTGTGGAGTTATAACCCCACGTAAACGTCATGACATTGAAGCACAACTAGTGACGTCATGGTACCTTACTACGTGCAGATGATTCCTGTTGCTGCCATTAGTCCTCGGCCGAGGAAATAGGATGCATTACAAATAACAAACAATGGAACGGGTGGACTTATAATCCCCACGTAGACGTCACGATGAAGTCTTTAAATTGATTTGAAAAATGTACAGTTGAGGAAATAGGATTACATATAACAAACAATTATAAGAACAACATAAACTTTTTAAATTAACTTGAGAACTGAATTTGGAATAAAGGGAATTTTTTTACCAAGTTTCACATACTTGAACGATAAAACCTTTAAATTAAATGCTGTATGGAATGAAGGAAAATTCTTTAACTTAATTAGAAACATTTCAATGATAAACTCTTTAAATTACATTGAAAACTGTACGTGGGATGAAGGAGAATCCTTCAGTAAATTTTAAATATTTGCATGATTAAATCATTAAATTAATTTCAAAGGTATATAGAGTGAAGAAACTTCTTCTAAAGGAGAAATATTTCAATAATAAACTCTTTAAATTAACTTGAAAACTTGATGTGGAATGAAGAGAAATCTTTCACTAATTTTCAAATATTGGAATGATTAAGTCTTTAAATTAATTACAAATCTATATAGAATGAAGGAAAAATGTTTACTTAATTACAAATATTTCAATTATCACTTCTTTAAATTAACTCGGAAACTGTATCTGGATTGAAGAGAAATCTTTTACTATGATTCAAACGATAAAGGCTTTAAAATAATATGTATGGAAGGAAGGAAAAATCTCTTACTTAATTAGAAATATTTCAATGATTAACTCTTAAAATTAATTTGAAAACTGTATGTGTGAATTTTTAATATATGTATGATTAAATCTTCAAATTAATTTCAAACCGGTAAACAGTGAAGGAAAAATATTTTATTTAAATAGAAAAACTGCAATGATAAACAATTTAGATTAACTTGAAAACTATATGAGGGATGAAGAGCAATATTTTACTAAATTTCAAATATCTCAATGATAAACTCTTTAAATTAACTTGAAAATTGTATAAGGGGTGAAGGAGTATCCTTTAGTAAATTTTAAATATTTGTATGATTAAATCTTTAAATTAATTTCAAATCTGTATAGAATGAAGGAAAATTATAAATATATCAATGATGAACTCTTTAAATTTACTTGAAAACTGTATTTTGATTGAAGAGAAATCTTTTGCTAATTTTCAAGTATTTTAATGATTACACCTTTGAATTAATTTCAAACTGTACGGATTAAAGGAGACTCTTTTATTTAACCTGAAATACTCGGATTGAAACGAAATCTTTTCCTGAATTGAAAGTATTTGAATTTTAAAATTAATTTCATAACTGCATTTCGAATTGGAGATAAAACGTTTTACTAAATTAGAAATACATGTAATAATTTGATATCATAATAAAATATTCGTGGTGCCAAATGACAGTATTATTATTATTTGCGACGTCACCGTTGGTAATGGGCGTGGCTTGTTTGTGGCGGGGAGGGGACGTAACGTTTGGGACCTTTTACTCCCCCTTTAGCATCATATTTTTCTTCACCTAACTCCAATAGCTTGTGAGTGGCTATTTGAAAAAAATTTTCATTCGTTATTCGCGGCTGCGTTAAAATTACAATATGTTCAGGAATAGAATTAATAACTTATAAACATAATTTATAAAGCTGTGTCATACTGGACATGAAATTGAGTCCTGACACTTTTACTACAAAACGCTCTAAGTTCCATTCTTATGTTGCGTTAAGTGCAGAGGCTTGATGACATAGAGTATTTGTCCAAGAGCAGAATTTCCTTCCATGAAAGCTTCAATGTGAAGGCCAAGAAAGTGAAGATCAGGGTAGAAAAATCTAACCAGTTAGTCATTTGTGTGCCGTGTAAGATGATCAGTGGTATGAGATTTACCTGAATTTCCCGTTGTGAATGCCTCATATCTTCTGTTAGATCTCTGTTTATGGGCTGAAGTATGGGTTTGTTTTTTGGACGACTTCTCTGCTGTTTCATTTCCAAACATGGAGTGTATTTTTAATTATATTTTTTGGTGGATCATAGACACTTTCTGTGATTGTTAATACGTGTCGGGTGATTCTTAGATAAGTTTTATTGCTTCAACGCATATTTGTTTCACCTAATGCATACTTTATTATTGTGTAAATAATCGACGTATTGCAGTGGTCATAACAAATTAACGAACGCAGTTTTCCCCCCTTATGATGGACTAATTTTCAGACTTCACCATATATGACTTTAAAATATAGAGTTACAAATGCCTCGGAGTATTTCCTGTATTTAATACGCGAGGACAAGTTGTTGTAACATTCAAGTGACCACCAGATTCCTGGATTGTTTAATTTCCTCTGTCGTCGTCGCCTGATGGTGATTGTTTGAAGCTCGGTAGAAGCTTTATAGCAGGGGAAACAAAATGCTTCCTGGTAACGGATTGGGCTGATTAACTCCCTCCGATGTGGCGTGAGTCATTCAGACGCCTGGGGAGGGTCGATGATGAAAGTTCTGGAAAGCACGTGGCGTGCTTCAGTGAGTGCTTTTACCTTTCCTCCGCCTCGAAGAATTTCCTCAAATATACCATTTCCTAAATAAATGGAGTCAATGGTAAATGAAATTATTTATTTGTGAGCCTTCGGCCTTGATCGACCATATTCACCAGTCATTTCCTGTTAATATACTATGCAAATGTATACTGTGAATTAATAAAGTACAATAAATGGAAAAAGTCGGAAATAGATATTTACTAAAATAGGTCAACCATTCTGCCTGCTCGATTTGATTTGTAATTTTTGTTTCCATAAGTTGTATATACAAACATGGGAAATCGTCAAAAGAAAAAATTAAATATTAAATAACATAACAAAGGAAATAAAAAAATAAAATACAGAATTGGAATTAATCAAAATTCACTTAATTTATAAATAACTTTTTCCGCCAAAATTTTTTTAATACAGAAGAAAAATTTTTACCTTTCAGTTTCTTAATATTTACAGGTAATTTATTAAAAAAACATGGAACCTTTTATGAAAGGGTCATTGTCTGTTTTTTTAATTAGTTCTGTATTGTGCATTCGTTATTTCGCATGTTTCTGAGTTGCATGGCTACGAAATTAAAAACCATAGCTAACATACAATATAAATTAATTGACTTTTTTCATAATTACGGGTGTTGATGTTGTATTTAAATCATTAAATAATTTAAAGTTCGTTCAAAATATTATAGACAAAATTAATAATGTGATCTACAAAATTAATTATTTAGATTGTAACGCATTGTATATCGGATAAACTAAAAGATCCTTATAAACTCGAGTTAAGGAACATAAAAACAACATCAAAGTAGACATTCAAAAGTACACGGTTGTTTCCAAACACATACATTTTAATATTCACAATTTAGATTGGCAAAATGTGGAAATTTTAGACGAAGAAAATAATTGTTGTCGTTGTAGTATTCAATCCTAAGACTGGTCTGATGCAACCATGCAGACCTATCTTGCGCAAGCCTTTTCATTTCCTCATAACTATCACAACCCACAACCTCCTTAAACCGCTTAGCGTATTCCATCATCGCCCTCCCTCTTCTGTTCTTTCCCCACACACTTTCCTCATATCTTAAAACATCCTCCATATTTTTATCTCTTCCCCTACTTAGTTTATAACTTCCTCGTTAGTGATTCTATCCACCCATCTCATTTTTAGTTTTCCCCTATAGCACCACATTTCAAAGGCTTCTATTCTTTTCCTACCATCCACACTTCGCACCCATATGACGCCACACTCCATACGAAGAATTTTAGCAATGGTTTTTAACAATGATTTACTAATATACGCACTTATATTACCCGAAAGTAAATTTCTCATTATTGCGAAAGCCTTCCTTGCCTGTGCTATCCTGCTCTTTATGTCTACTCTACTTCTACCATCCCTAGTTATTATGCTGCTCAAGTAACAGAATTTATTAACCTCCTTCAAAATATCCTCTGTTATTTCGCTGTTTCCCATACTACACTCCATTGCCTTGGGTTTACCTATATTAATCTGCTTATCGCATTCTATCCTTGGTCTCCCGCTTCTGTTCTTACCCCACAAACTTCCCTCATATGCTAATTTTACAAGGCCCTCGTGCCTTAAAACGTGGCCTATTAATATATCCCTTCTCTTGGTGAACGTCCTCCATACTGTTCTCTCTTCTCCTATTCTGTTTATAATTACTTCGGTTGTGATTCTATCCACCCATCTAATTTTCAGCATTCGCCTATTGCATATAGAACTCATATTTAATTTATTGTAATATTATGTCTGTAGTAAGCCTGAGGAAGTCTCGAAATGGAGATGAAACGTCGCTTTTGTGAATAAATAATGATGACTTTTTGGCCGTCTTTTTATTTATTGTAAATCTTAAAGTCAGAAAACTATGTTCTGAAAACCAAAGCTGTTTTATGTTATACTTGGAGGTTGGAATATAAATATTATATTCTACCGGAATAGGTATGTTAGTGAGTCAAGGCAGATGCAGTGATATTGTGGTCCGTGGTCCGCAGATCTGATCCGGGAGAGCCGCCTCACCACCCTCCAGAGGAAGCGCATCGAGAAGTCGGTGTCTGCAGGCGGGATGCTCGCGCCCCCGCCGCCCCCGAAGCGACATGAAGGCTCCTTGGACGGGGGTGATGACGTGGTGATGAGGTACTTCGCGAAGAGACGCTCCCTGCAGCAGATCATCACGTCGGGGGCGTGGGACCGGCCGGAGTACGTGTCCAGGAAACCTTGCGGTGAGACGCTCGCAGTCGTGTATTAGACATCTATATCTAGCCAACAATTATCCTTACTCTTCCTTTGGGCCCGATGCAAGATACGGGCGCTGCGGGAGTTTTCTCGCAGGCGCTTCACCCCAGAGTGACTGCGGGGCTCACCTGATCATGTCGGGAATGCCTCGCACTCTCTCTGGGTATTTTTTTTATCAAAGTTCTCATATGCCGAGACACCTTCACCTATTTTAGGAGGTATATGTACTGGGGTCAAAGACCTTGGGCATATGGCATTGGATCAGTCGGCCAATTGCCTCCAGAAACTGGTTAAGACACGGAGAAGGGAATGCTGCTACCCCACAGCAAACTCATCTTCCGTCATTCGGAAGGGCGTGAGAATAGTACCCAATGCCCGACCTACCTGATGCAAGTTTCCTAGGGTTTTCCCTGCATCTCTTTAGGTGAAACACCGGGTAGGATCCTTAAACCATAGCCGGGAACCCTAGTTAACCCTTGTCTACCTTGCTCTATCTTCCGCATCCCCGCTTTTCAATTCCCTTCCAATGCTATTAAAGGTGAGTTGCCGGTTTCAGGATCACCCTCATGTAGCCTGTTACCCCCACCCCAAAAAACCTCTTCTTTAGACTTATGCGAATATGGTACCCTGTATGAATCCGTACGATTTCTCGATACGGTTAAACTGAAGTAAAATTTAGTAGCATATTGATAGTTAAATAATTAATCTTTACTCAGGGACAGTTTTATTCTTAAAAACATAGTAATGCAAACTCTGGTAATACTAACCTGGAAATTCTCTCATATTATTCCGCTGCAGTAATTAATTTTTCAGTAATCTCATCCTTAACAACGTGACTAAATCACCAGCAAGTGGGTCACATTTATGAAAATTAACCTTCTACACGCCCCTACCTCCTTGTTGTTGTGGTATTCATTCATAAGACTGGTCTGATGCAACCCTCCAAGGGTAACCTATCCTGCGCAAGCCTTTTCATTTACGTATGACAACCACAATCACACATCCTTCCTAATCTGCTTTAACGTATTGCAGCCTTAGCCTCCTTCTTCTGTTCTTACCCCACACACTTCCCTCTGATGATAATTTTAGAAGCCCCTCGTGTCTCAAAACATAACCTATTAATCTTTCCCTTCTCTTGGTCAATGTCCTCCGTATTGTTCGCCCTTCACCTATTCTGCTTAGAATTTCATGGTTAGTTACCCTATCAACACATCTGATTTTCAACATTTTCCTATAGCAACAAATTTCAAAGGCTTCTATTCTTTTCCTTTCTGCCACTCTCGTCGACCACGTTTCGCGCTCATATAACAGCACAGCCCATACGAACATTCTTAGCAATGATTTCCTAATATTCACACTTAAGTAAATACCTCCATTTTTTGTGAAACCCTTCCTTGCCTGTGCTATTCTATCCTTTATGTGCACTATGCTTCTACCACCCCTAGTTATACTGCCCAAGTAGCAAAACTCCTTAATACCTTCTAAATATCCCTTCCCAACCTAACACCCTTTGTCATTCCACTGTTTTGCATACTACACTCAATTACTTTGGTTTTCCCTCTATTATTTCTTATATTGAACTACCTTAAGATGGATGAATTTCACAGTAACCACCGCGATGACTCCGTATCTTAATCGAGCCAAGAAATTTCCTGGTGTTTTTTTTTTGAGGGGGGAGTAACAGGCTACACGAGGGTGATCCTCAAACAGATATCTCTCCTTTAATAGCATAGGAAGGGTATTGAAAATGCGGCGGTGGAATGTAGAGCAAGGTAGCCAAAGATTGACTCGGCCCTGGGCTATAGTTTAAATCCTACCCGGTGTTTCACCTAAAGAGATGCAGGGAAACCCCTAGAAAACCTGCATCAGGTAGGTTGGGCATTGGCTACTTTTCTCACGCTATTACGAATAACGGGAGACGAGTTTGCTGCGGGATCGCAGCATTCCCTTCTCCTTGTCTCCACCAGTTTTAGGAGACAGTTGGCCGACTGATCCAATGGGATCGGCAGACAACTCTTGCCATATGTCCGAGGTCTTCGACCTCAGTATATATACCTCCCAAAGTAGGTGAAGGTGTCTCGCCATGTGAGAACTTTATAAAAACCAGCGAGAGAAACCTACCTCAGCTTCCAATTGGTACATTAAATAAGCACCGTAACTTATAAAAATAAGGCTGAAAAAATGTTAAACACCACGAGGGCCACGACAGTGAAAAATATTTATTCAGATGCAAATATCTGCCGTTTATTTTAAGTTTTATATTTCCATGGCATCCGCCGCCGTTCCTAGAGGTGGTAGTGGTATCCGTCCCAAAACTTCCTTTGCTCTCAGGGAACCAGCGTACTAAAATTTAGGTCTAAATTGCAGCACATAGAGACACAAAAATACACAGTCGATTATATTTATGAGGAGGAGACACTTGAACCATCTCTTCGGGCTGATTTGCGTGAAATTACATATACATGCCTACGAAAAATAAAATTTACCGGTGCGCGTACAGGGTTTTTATATCTGCACATTTTGCAATATTATTAGCTAATTAAAAAGTATAGTTACTAAAATACAATGTTTGTTAAACTTGAGCATTATTTAACGTTTCAGAGCAATTTAATTGATCCATCCATTTGCAAGTTCTATATGTCTTTAGGGTTGGACCATTTTTGGCCTGAAAGGAATGAACCTAAATACTCAAAATATCATCAGTAAACTTCTCTACGATCATCAGCGCAAATCGCCTAAATATATAAAAAAATTATAGCCTTTTTAAAGCTCACTATAACTAGCACATCCTTCCGTCCAGGTTTATTCAGATTAATTTTCAATTGAAATGATTTTACCATCCTCAACAGAGTCCAGAGACCGTTAAGGTCTATTCTTAAATATATTTTGTTACAAATGATGGCTTCGGGTTTATCGCTTGCAATCCTCTCTTCTATTTCCACTTATTTGTTATTACCTTCTGTATTACCGAACTCAAATGCTGTATTTAAATGCTTCCACTTACTTGTAAACGTACCATCCAGGAAGAGTTTATATTTTAAGATCGTAGGACAGTCTTTTAAAATTCTTACATCGACGAAGAGGGCCGAAGGAATGAACAACCACAATTGGAGAGGGGCGATCGCTTCCCCAAGCGTATTTGTAATGTCTGCAAAGAGGAAAGAGATGAGAATACGTGAATAGAAAAGTCGGTAGCGTATGACCTCTTTCACCTTGATGACAGTCGAGGATTGGTGCATTGGTTGTCGGTTAGAAGAAATGCACAACGTAAAGAAGACTAGTTTATTGTGCCTAGGGCAGTCAGCACAACAGTACAAAGAACAGAGAGGAAATGAATACTAGTAATTAGATAAATTGTTTGGAGTCCTTGAAGGAAAGTGTTCATGGACCAGCGGATGGTGAAGGTGGACCAAGAGGAGGTTTTCCCCCAGGCTTCACCAGCTGCTAATGGAAGAGGCGGTCATTCAAAGATGGTTGACCTTCCCCTTACAGTCGGCTGATCTCTTGGTTCTCACAGTCTAGCTGGGAAAATTCCAGGGCAACCGGAGACGCTTGTCACACAAATCCAGAGTCGCCAGATATATAGCGTTCTCAGACTTTATGAAGCAATCCTCACTCGATAATATATATTGTATTTTATTGTATTTATTAAATCTACAGATGCCCGGTGGTAGATACATAGAACTTAAACAATAATTAATAATCTGGTCGTAAGGACCATATTTAACCTATAGTTGAATATATAATTATATTCAATATAAATAAATATGGAATCATATTATTAGAAAGGAATTTTTTAAAAGAATAATATTAAAGTACGAGGTCTTTCCCGGTGAATGGCATGTATAAATTCCTCTCGGGTTTCCAACCGGGTCAAAGATTTTAACAGTGACGTTTCTATGGCTTGCTCTGCCATCATCTTCAGTCTGAAGAGAGGAATTTATACAAGAATAATATTGTTTTTGCGTGAAAAAAAAGAAACAAAAAAACTGGAAATATATTTCACTGTAGTATATTTTTAGAGATTTCGCAGCACTGGTCACTTCACTACACTGCACTAAACTTATAAATATAACAAAATTATAATTATGCTTTACGCCTAATTTTAATTCGAAAAAATTCTTTATTTTTCTATGAGGTGTGTCTGAAATCTAAAAATGCTGCGTGCGTTAGAAGGGAATAATCATACGAAATTGGTGGGACAATCACTCGTGTGATATTTTAGGAGCCGATGTTTCCAGAGAGATTACTAAAATTTCGCGATGGGTTTATCGGCCCTTTGGATCTTATATTTGTCATTTTAGAACACTAGTGTACGCTTCAATACCAAAACGACGAGCGCCGTTCACGTACATTCGATGTTGTTAACAAGATGGTTTCCCTTCTCAAATGGCGATCTCTTAGGTCGTTTTTTCAGAGAACGTGAACTTGTTGGATCTCTGGACTGAGAGTGATGGGACATCTACAATCACTGCCATGTAACATATTTAATATACAATCTCTGTAACGTATTTGTGTGGTTGCTTGCTTGTTTGTCCGCAGTGGACAAGGCCAAGGAGAAGCGTAGGCTGCAGAACATGATGGCCTACGGCAAGGACATTGCCGAGACGCCCCGCGTCAGGCCGACGGAAGTCCCGAAACGTCGGGAAGCTGAGGCGATCTCGTCGCAGGACCGTTTCCAGGAGCTGTCCGGAGACCTGCTGGAGATGCTGGACTTCCTGGAGGAGATGCGCACTCTGGGGCGCGAGAAGGAGTACCGCCACACCATCCTGCAGGACATGGCGGCCAAGCTGAGGGACATGAGGCAGATCGACGAGAAGGCCAGCGAGCGCTACTGGAAGCTCGTCAACGCGGTCGCCATGCCACAGTGAAGCAGCGCGCTTCCTATTTAGTATTACAGCGGCGATAAATTGTTTGTCTTTTTCTACTAAAATGTATTTTTTTAAACATTTGATATTACAGGATTTTTTAAAAAATAAAGTGTATTTAACAGTACTACAGCATTTCCATTCATAATTCTCAAAGGTTAAGATGCTCCAGCAGTAAACTACAGAACATAGCCAAGGTACAACATTTACGCGTCAGTTACTAATCTAATTTGCCTCGCATACCCATTAAATTTCAATTAAAGTTCGTCACCATTCCGCCCCAATCACTCCATGAATATGTCGAAGAAGCTCAACCCACCAAAGTTGCCCCATGAATAAATGTCGAAAGCTCCAGCCCTTACGTCACGTCATGCTCTGTTTACTGTTCCGGTATACGACCCTGCGGCCATTGCACTAAAGAACAAAAAATAAATTATTGGCTGTCTCAGAAAGAAAATATGATGTCACGGAAGGTTTCCGAGATACTAGCATTCATAATATGAAACACTAATATTTTCTACATTTTTAACTACTCGAAAGTCTAATGTATGGTAACTCTGTGGGGGTAAGAACAGAAGCGGGAGGCAAAGAATGCTATCCATTTAGTAGAATTAAAAGGATGTCGTCGTTATGTAAAAATAAAAAGGCTTGCGCAGGATAGGTTAGCATGGAGGATTGCATCAGACCAGTCTAAGGAAAGAATACTACAACAAAAGCCTCACAATATTCAAACATTCTGGCCGATGTAGAAAGGAGGAAATAACGATTTTCTGCTACAATTTCTCCTGTCGAGCATCTCTCTAAATGGTCCAACAATTTAGGATTCAAAAAAGTTGGTTTATTTTTTGGTAAATCAAAATGAAGAAAATTACAGCAATATTGTTGTCAATGACTTCATAAAGATTTGGGTAGTCGTTAACAGTACACTTCCTGCACTGGCACCTATATTTATCCTGACCCAGTGAGCAATGACCACGAGGAACACAGTCATCAGGGAAAATGGTATCCTAATAGGCTAGCTGATTATTGTTGTACCATCGAGAAGGATCGTCCAAAGGAAAATTATGAAGAAAATAATCATTTCTCACATTCTAGGCTAGTTTCTGTGTTTGAATATTGTATATATGAAGTATTTGGAAATGTTTCATGTTTTAAATGAGAGTCTCTCTCAAAAACTTTGCATGATGGGGTAAAACCCAACTGCATATTTTAATTAACTAGAAAATGTACTGTCTAAATCACATAACTTTCTGAGACAAAAAGAATTTTTTTGTGGTTACTCGGTGTAATCAATTTCATTTATCTGACAAACTTCTGTTAACAAATAGTTAAGTTGGCAAAGCAAATGAAAAATTAACTGCCAAGACAAATTTAAATATTCTCTTTGCAATCCACTTTAGTCCTTAATCCAACACAACTTGATGCAGCTACTGTTTATAAGATTGTGGCATACGACAGGGCAAAGTTCAGTTAATCTGGTTAATGCTGTTGGAGGAGAGACAGCAAATATTTTGTTTGTGAATAATTTTGCAAGATTGGAGTACGGATAGGACAGACATTTCACATGTTCTTTCCATAGAGCTGGCAACGTCACACTCGTAAGGTCTACTGGCCTTGAGCAGAGCTCACATTTGCTCAATATAAATAACCAACTAAATCTTCAATATCCTCATATTTCTAGCCCTATCCACAAATATACAAAATGTTGCCCATCCCAAGTCACAACATACAAAGGTGGCTTACTTGACACATTCATAATTGTAAATCTTACATTTTCATTACAAATTAAAGGTAAGTCAGTTTTTTAGTTCATAAATTAATGAAATCTTTGAAAATCGATGAAGTCGCACACATTGAATATTTGGGTAGTGAATAAGGATAAAAATAAAGGAGAAAGGTAGGAAATTCCCTTAAAGTCATATGCTCAGCATAGAATTATGCTCATAGAAAGTCATAAGGTATGCACAAAGATGAATGGAAGTAGAGAGAAAGACTGAAAATATTCAGCACCATATAAGTATAACAAAAACAACAGGAAAGAGAAACCAAAAGCTGGTGGTTTACCTGAAGTTTACAAATTGCAGGCACCATGTAAGACTTCAGACTCTTCAATTTTGGGAGGCACCACCGAAAGATTCAAAAACATTTCAAGTGACAGCCAGTCATTGACTGTCATGTGGACTAGAAGCTAGCATCGTTGCCTCATGGCCGACACAGAGGTCCCAGTTTTGAATCTTAGCATGGGCTTGGACATTTGGGTCATCATTATTACAGGATGAAGACTGCCAGAGAATCTATACACTGACAACATATCACTTCAAATTCAGAATGTGTTATGTAAGATGACAGTCCACAGTCGACCCAGGCCTTGAATTGGAGTAAGAGTCAAGGGAGAAGTAGATGTGTATATAATTTTTTTTTTTTTTTGCGAGGGCAGGTGAAAATCTTCTGAAGGGTCCGCACTAGGTAGAAGTTTGGGATTGTACCCATTAAAAACACCTCCCTTTCCACTGATGACTTTTGTAGCTTTCTGCAGGACCGTTGTGAGACATTACTTCACAGGAAGCAACCGTAGCGCTTACGCACCATCAATTATATTAACATATTTACATTCAGTTGCTCCTTATTTACACAGACATTCTTAATTTATATATATACCACATATTATGTCCTACATATGTCCATTTAGTTGTTAGTCTATTTACACTGTCTTATGATTACATTTCTCATCATTGTTTATATATTTATTTACACATGGTTATCTAAGGTTTTCGTTAGGTCTTTAGGTAAGACTTGCCCTTTCCCGCTCTAGTCTTCGCAACTCCTGTAGCATGTCGGTGGCATATGAACATATATAATTGGTGTGGAAAAGAGAATGGGTGGCTTACATGAAATTGATGCCCAGCATCGCCGTCAAGGATATTATTTTGTCAATATCTTATCCTTACTCGCTAATATATATATTTAATTATTATTAAGTTCTGTCTACTGGCAGGTCCTTGTTACACAAATTTCCTTTTCTGCCTTTAAATGTCTGTAACTTCTTCCTTTATTACCCATGGACATGAAAGTGAGAGAAAGTTTACCAGGAAATGCATGGCAAAGAAGAAACTTTTTTAGGCTTAGGCCTCCCTTTTGTGAGGAGATATTACAGAACATTGTGTCAGGCTACTGGTTTTGGAAGCAACAAGTTATATTACCAGATGATGGTTGAAATATAATGCATTATTAATACATTCAAAATAATGTCTTATCCTAGAGAAATTAACAAAAAGTAGAATAATTTAACCCTCTATGCATAACTTAGGTCAACCTTCAAATTACACACAATGCTATTGCAATCAGATGTAATTTTATAAATGTATGTTTATTCCTTTTTGTTTCCCTCTAACATAGTTTCATTAATTTTATGAATAAAGTCTTCTTGAATTTCCAATTGGCTTTAATATTTATCAATACACAATGCTTCGATGACATATCTGTTATTGTTGTTAGGTTAGCCTAACAACAATGGCAGAGCAAACAGTTGATTGGAGAATTAAATATTTACTACAGCTTTACATATATTAAGATAAATATGATTGCATGTAAAATGTACTCAAATCAAAGGCTACATTAATTGACTTGTTCCCAAGCTGTTTTGTAAGTTGTGCAACAATTCCTGCACTAATTCAAGTACTTGTTAAAAGGTTCATGTGAAAGGTATTGAAATAACTGACAAACACATCAGTCATTAAAATTTAATGTGATAATATAAGTGGTTTTAAACAATGAATTTTTTGTATATATGCACATATACTGAAATATTCTAGTAATAGCATTTGGGCAAGATTCTTCCTAAAATGGCTTTCAGATAGAAGAAAATATATAACAAGACCCACTACTAAAAAATGAGACGTTACATTTCCCCAGAGTAATACAATTAAAACTCAGCATATGCTACATAAATTCTAAGATACAATATAACATGTATAAGAAAAATCACACACTTAAGATTTAGGTAAAGAGATGATTAAGCAAACATTAAAATTTCATATTACTGAATCTATTAATTTGGATATAAAAATTTATTGTTTGAAATATTGTTGAGACTTAAATCAAGTCATAATTTAAAGTTAAAATGTTGAATTAATGAAACCAAGCATAATCAAATGATTATTCTGTGCAATTTTAAGTTTCTTACACTATTCAAACAAAAAAAATTCAAACTGAATGCTTACCATATTTAACTGCAAAATTTTAAAGGCACTATTGTTTTCAATAATCAAAATTTATTTACTTATACCTACAGTTATTACAAAAATAGATGTAACATTTACATTAAATAACTTTATGTACCAGTACTGTATCTACAAATTCACTAAATGCTAAAATCAATGTGTTAATCACATTAAAAATAGGGAAAATTCTTGGATTTATTTATTTATTTATGTTATGATATTCACAATGTTTAAAACAACCCTGAAAAATTCATAGCAAATAAAATTAATTAGCTATGAACACAAATTAGTGAATCACGCCAGTTAGATCTATCTAACTGAAGAGCACATGGTCACAAATTATCAGCCAAATCCTTCAGTCTGAAGATGTTCAGCACAGCTAAATGTCACAAATTACTCAACCACATCAGCTAGATCCATCTGCCTGAAGTAGTTTGCTACAAGGCATATTATAAGGTTGTATGGAGCAACATCAGGCTCACTGGATCCTAGTACAATTTGGGCACGGACTTTGGCACATTCACGTGCCAGCGACCGCAAGGTACTACAAGTATCTGGGCACAATGGTTCATCAACACGAGCTAGAAGGGCATAAATCCACTGTCCCTGGGACGATGACAGTATTTTGTGTTCTTGCAACCACTCCACGTTATATTCCAAGACGCTGTCCACTAAGGAAGAATGCATTTCAGCTACAGACCTGGTGAGGGGATGTATTGAACCATTGACGCATATGTCATGCCACACCTTTTTATCAAAGGTTTTGGGTAGTGGCTCAACAGAGCGCACATTGGCATCCATGCACTTAATCACCTTACAACGGACATCCTTAAAATACTCTATGACCTGGTTCTTCCAAGTGATGTCTGGCAGGAATTGTGAGGGGATAGCTTGACAATCTGGCAAAAGATTTACCACGGTCCTCTCAAAACTTTTCCCTTCAAATGGCACAGTGACAATATCCTCACACCTGGAAGCTTCCCATCGAACTTGGTGAATGTACGAGTGACCATCAGTTTGTACCTTATGTGGATCAAAATTGGCTGGTGGGTCTTCTACATACAGGGCGGGTTTTTTGAGTTTCCTGGGCTTCATGTCTGCACATTAATTCTTTATCTGTATAAAGGAAAAGAAATTTAATATTGATATACACAAAAAACATTTAGCAACTGATTAGAAAATACATTCACAACTCAAGTATACTTTAAAAGTAATTGAATTGGTAAGAAGAAATTAATCTAAATGATACTTTTTTGGTATGTTAACAATATAATGAAAATATATCATGATGGGCTGATACAATTCGGATTTAAAAAATTCTATACGGAGTAATATATTTTTCTTTTTTTGTTCTAAAGCCCATTGGATTCATTTTTATTTTTGAGAGTAATTTATTGAACAATATACATCAAATATAATTCAATTCAATTTTTCATGAGTTAGGTGTATGTTGTCAGACATTTTTGTGTTGTATATATGATTTGAAATATATGTATATTCTTATTTACAAACTAGACATTCTCCTGAATAAAGATACAAGGAACTCATAAAATTGTAACGCAAGGATCAAGTTATATATTTGTTTATCTAAAATAATTTTACTGTTGTATATTGCTAAAAAAGTAACTGAAATTTTCTTCAACTACAATCATATCTAATTGATACTTTGCCAAACAGACTTATTCTAACCTATAAAATATACTTATCCAATATTTTCATATTAAAGTAATGCACATAATTTAAAATATTTTGTCCACACAATTATTGGCCAAGTATGGAATATTATTTTAAAAACACTGGAAATATAGTTAAGAACTTTTAAGAACAGTTTTTTAATATAAACCTCAAAATAGAAAACTCGAACTAAATCTTTTGAGAAAGTGGCCGCAGAGCCCTTAATTGAAAACTGGGAAATAACTGTGTGTAATGCTAATAAATCTTTTTAAGTAATTGGTAGTATAATTGAGAAAAATTATACTTTTTACTCAAATTACAGATGGATATACTAAAGGATAACGCTCCTTACCAATTTATAAAAATTACATACATTAATGAAATCACATCATTTAAACGGATTTAAATACACCCCTTAAAAATTTATTAGAGGTGACAGTTTGCATAGGTTATACTTGCAACACACATATTTAAAGATTTGGGACTGTTCAATGTTAATAAGAATATCAATCAAACTGGGAATCGTAAAACGAGTACTACTCACGATATATTTAATAGTACAACATATAAAATAAAAAAATGAGTTAATTTACATCATTCTCCAAATTTATCGAAGATTCAAAAATAGAACTCAGTCAATATCGATAAGAGGGGTCGATATACACTATTATCACTATCTGTGATTAGTGAAAAGTTTAATGTTTTCCATAAAAATATATCTTACACTAAAATTCACGAAAATTCAAATCTAACGAATAATTACTGCTTTTTTATCTGTCAATACAGTTTATTTCAATCACTGTTGTTAGTCTGGCGCTAATATCAAAGGGCTGCTTTGCCCAGTTTCTTCACTTATTTCGCTCCTAATCAAACCTTCATCTGACTGTAATACTTTATGTACATTATAGAATATATAATCAATATATAACAAATAGAGAGCGATTATTGCGTGCCATTCTCACCCTTCCCTGCAAAGTATATTGCATAATTCAGAAGATATCTTGAGATTAAGTTCTAAATCCCATTTGCTATCGAAAGTTCTCTGACAAAAATTTCAAATTTATTGCGTAATATCATTATTTTTCTCCATTCTGTTGCAAGCAATAGTCGAGATTTTATCTCATCTATATGCTATTGTCTAAGCCCTACGACTTCGTTCACGCGTAAATAGTTATTTCTATTTTGCCCTAAAAACGAAACAACAGGTACAGAATTTTGATAAAATTTAATTCATTGAAAATATGAAAAGTACGGTATCATCTATTTATGATCGCTTCAGGGCAAACCTTACAACTTGCAGTTGGTTTTGAACAGGTCCCGCTATCATACAATGAGAAATTACTATATATTAAAATTTAACCGACGCGACAAATAAACCAATTTACGTATACATTGTATCGACGATCCAAAGTAGTTTATTAATTAAACAATAGGCGCGAATCTGCTGCAACAATAGATGGAGTGAGAATGCTTGCCCACCCTCTCTCTTATGCTGCCAAAATTAAGCTTATATATATTATTAATTATTTAGAACATAATTGGTCTGTATTATAGTACATCTATAACAGGCCCTGTCTTGACAAACTTACAAAATTGTGTTACACAAAATTCTTCTATTATTTTTCACAGTAATACTGACTAATTAATTAAAAACTAGAGATATGGTGAAAGTGGTAGGAGGATGAAGGGAAAATGCTGTTAGATCACAGCTGGATGAATATAGAAGGGAAGAAAGAGCAGAAACTCTAATATGAAGGGTAAGTTGTAGCTGCTTCCAACCCTTTTTATACGTTGAATGGGATTTACAAACTGAGATATTACAATTTTTTATTTTTTCGTTCAGCTATTTTTATTTATTTATTTTTAAACATCAAAATTGTAAGCACTTTCCTGCAGGGGGTCTGTAAAGCAGACTGTTTATTATGCTTATAATAACACAGTAAGTTGGATGATTGTTATAGGACTTTCACGCCTTTCTTTCGCGCGGCAATTCAATGGATTTATAAATATTTACATTAATATCTTCTGAACTCTACAAGATATCGAGATGTAACGTACACGAAAATTTAATCTAGAATTCATTTTTCAATCTCTGAAATTTTCATTGAAATCCGTTTCGCCGTTTCTGAGCATAGATCAACTCGCACTATGATGCGCGTATACAAAGATGTATAATGTAATATTATATTAATATCTTCTGCAATATATTGAAATGAAATATACACCAATATTTAAGTTAAATCTCCAGTCTTTAAATCCTCAAATTTTCATTGAAATTCGTTGAGCCGTTTCGGAGCCTATTCGAGACAAACTCCCAGACAGACAGACTTCAATTTTATTTATTGGTATAGATTCATAGAACGTCTTCATATTTTTTTACCACATTTCACTACTAATTATTTTCCGATTCTACTCCATCAACATATTCCAAGACTTTCCGGGGATTTGTTCTCCCTCTTTTTTAATGCGCCTGTTTCTGATCCACACAAAGCCCCCCTGTTCAGGTTGTATCACTTTTATCAGGGTCTTCAACAAATCTAGATATAAATTATCTGCTGGGATAATTTCATGGTGAACGCTGTCTTAGCCATTACAGCGAAACGTTACCTCATTTCCATCATTCGCCAAGTTTCTACAGCGTATTTGCAAAGAGCACTCATCAAAATAGCTTAGAAGGTCTAGACGTACAAAGACGTTAAGGAACACGTTACCTTTGCTGAAACAAAGAGTTTACTGCGTTAAATAATTGCAGTGGATTATTATTTTAAACGGAAATAAATCAGCCATTTAAAAAGAACTGTATTTAAATACCACGCAGCCAATCTTTAGAGTTGCTCATGTCACGTCGCTGCAAAGGAAAGCCTGAATCCCGATAAAGCGGATGCAGTGTTAAGGTTATCTCATCGATTGCAAACTAAGCTTTTATTCTTAGGGTTTCCTGACAGCTGACTGAAGCCTCGTCAATGCATCAAACCTTCGCGCAGAGTTTAACCTTTATTATTCAAAAAGAGCTGGACCAAACGTGAAGCGAAATTTTATTTATTATTAAATAGTTTATCTGACAATTAAATATGTAATAAATTAGTTAAATTAGCCTCTTTGTTAGTTTTTTAAAATTTAAATATTAAAACGTTTCGTCTCTCGTTTGAGACTTCTCCAGGTACTAAAATTAACTTTAGAATAGATTAAATTGGGTAATATCAATCGAAAAAAATTTAAATACAAAATAAATAAATATGTGAAAATCAATATACGTCCAGCAAGATGGCTGCCGTTGGCTCGCTTTTATCAACAATGTGGTATTACAACGCGCTCTCTGGTTTATACACTAAACTCGTTGCAATAAACAATATGTTAACAACAATTAATAATTAAAATTTTGCTTTCCTTTTCGAAAAAAGAAAGAACAACCTCCCATTCGACAAACAAAAAAATTGTTTATTAGTTTATGTAGCTGATAAATTAGGAAAGCTTGTGAAAAGTATCGGGAAACAGGGGTAATGATTTTCGTATTTAAGGAAAATAATGTATTTTATACTTGCGTTCTGGTAAAAAAAACTGAAAAGTTCAAATTATAACTTCAAATGGTCATAAAATTTAATAGAAGACAGTGAAAACCCTTCGAATCCTATTCCCAAAGTTTGAATTACCTGATGAGCTTATTAATTTTTTTAATTAATTCATTAGTGGAACTTTACCTACTAACTCTTGGACAGAGTATCACAAACAGTGCAAAAAATTTGTAGTGGTTGATAGCCATAAACATAAAATATAAGCTTCGTTGATGTTGCAACGCTCCAAAATCTTGTACAATTTTTAAAAAAACTGTGGGGAGAAAGAAACGTTTTATTGGAGTGGGAAGGTAAAATAGAGTGGCAACCCTGCCCGTTGGCCCGGTACTCTTCTGCGATGGGCTGTCCAAGAGTTAGTAGAGGTCCACTAATTAATTAATTAATTTTAGAATGAGTAAGAAACACAGATAATTCAAATTTTGCGGTTAGGTGTGGAAGGGTTTTTCACTGTCTTCTGTTAAATTCTCAGACCGTTTGAAAAAATATTTTGAAATCTATGAGTTGTCAAAAGTCGCGCTATATGAAATAATGACCAATAAAGCCCTGAATTTTATCAGTTTATTTTACAAAAACGCATGTATACTATGCTTTAAAAAATTAAATACCATATCATAAAATGGGAATGAATTATGCGTAAAATGAGACCTTTCACAATCAAGTAGGTCAATTCCGAATGGAGACTTCAAACTCACAGCTCTACTATTTTGACGACGACAGCAGTGACCTTTAAACTGTATTGATTTAGCATAAAATTATATTTTTGAATTTCTGCTTCTCTTGCATATTTTTATGCAATCTGTTTTTATTCTAAAATGAATATATATTTATGAATATAAATTTTTCGAATAGATAACTGTATATTTTTAACATATATTTGAGAAACAAGGATGAACTCAACATAAAATATCGACTGTTTGTAAACTCATTGGAAGATATTCCAACCTGTCTTTATATAACAAAACTTTGGTATATAACCAAATTATTAAACACACCTGGACGTATGGTATACAACTATGGGGATGTGCAAAAGAAATAATATCAAACAAATACAGACATTCTAAAATAAAGCTTTACGTGCCATGGTGAATGCCCCATGGTACATTAGAAACGCTGATATTCATAAAGACATTGGCCTTCCAACTGTCAAAGAAGAAATTAAAATATTTGCGGGTAAACACGAAGAAAGGCATGAAAACACAGAAGTTCTTCAGCTCTCGGACAATAAATATCTGTTCAGAAGACTCAACCGAACGAAACCATTTGAATTAGTACGAGTGATAAATTACAAAATACAGCACGCTGCGTGACCGTGAAATACAGTTGTAGGACAACAATGAAAACTAAAGGATGTCATTGGACTAATTTAGATAATAAGTAACTAGATATAAGAATTAACAAAGTAAAACTAATGGTTGGTCTCTACAGACCAGTTTTAGCTAGGGAGGTGGTTTTTAGTGGGTAAAAATCCAACACACCGTGAAGTACGAGTTTCACGCGTCTTTCTGAAGATTTTCCGCCTGCACACGCAAAAAAAAGAATAATTGAGAAATATGTTGTAACCTCGCATCCAACTCGCAATATTTCAATATACGTCCAGCAAGATGGCTGCCGATGGCTTGCTACTATTAGCAAAGTGACTTTGCAGTGCGCTATCTCTGGTTATATATTAATCACGTTGCAATAAACTAATATTTCAAAATCAATTAATAATTAAAATATTACTTTCTTTTTGTAAAAGAAAGAACGACATTTGACCTCCAAGTCGACTAAGCAAGAAAAATTTATTATTAATTTGTGTAGCCGAGAAACTAGGAGAGCTTGTGGATAGTATCGGGAAATAGGGGAAACGATTCTTGTATTTAAGACAAATAATTTAAACAATATAAAATAATGTGAAACTTTATAAAGATATATGATTTTAATTGATGCTGAAAAAAAACCTTGAAATGAATCCTAACAAAATATTTTAATACGATGCGTACGAGTTAAACGGAAAATAAAACGGATTATCTGGTATTGAAATACCAGGAAGATACGTACTTGAGTCTATCTTAAGCTCACGGTAGCCTTATCAGTTTCTGGAACATTTCTCAGACATGTTTCATGATCACATTTCCTGACCTTGGGTCACGTCACGTCTTGCTAGTCGACCACTAATCAATAACGGTTGACAGGAATTCTTGAGAGATAAATCATTTACAATTTAAAATAACATTTCAGACCGCTGAATGAGAATGACTGAACCTTAAATCGTGACACTACGAAAAGCATAAATATAATTAGCAAAGTTTTCTTTCCATTATCTACGTTTTAAAATCAATTTTTTTGTTGTTGGAATTTTTCAAAATATTAATTCAGCAATGTGCATCAGTTGTTTGTAGATTTTCAACAGTTTTATAAGCTGTATGAAGATTGGTAAACATGACCTTGAAAATAACCAAAATTCACAGTGGAGCTTGAACGAGAACTTACAAGAGAATTTTCAGTTAACCAGGGTCTGAGGCAAGGAGACGCAATATCCACAATTCTTTTTAATGTAGCACTCGAGAATGTCACGAGGAAAGTGGAAGGGAATAACTCAGGTGGTACGATATGCAATCGTCTGAGTCAGAATCTTGCGTACGCTGATGACATCGATTTGATAGCCCGAAGACAGCAGGATTTGGAATATAATTTGATGACACTGGGGTTTCTTCTAATTAACAAAGAAACTCTATTACAATATGAGAAATTTGAAAAATAATAATTAAACCGTTTGCATGGCCCTGAAAGTTTTTTCGATGGGTTTTTGGCACTTGTAGCAGCTAATCTGGTCTCGTTTCCTATCCATCTGTTTAAAGCAGTGGTTTTCTCTTGTCTCCCCAACTGTGATACCATATTACAATATTTTTTTCCCTCGGTAAGGGCTATACAGCCCCGATTTCCTACTTCTGGTATTCAGTACTAAGATTGGTCTGTTGTAAATCCTCCTTGCTAACTTATCTTGCGTAAGACTTTAATTCCACATAACTACCACATCCCACATTCTCCCTAATCTGCTTAGCGTATTCAATCCTCGCCCTCTCTTTTCTGTTCTTTCCCCACACACTTTCCTCTAATGCTAATATTACATGTCTTAAAACGTCCTCCATATTTTTATCTCTTAACCTACTTTGTTTAGAACTTCCTCGTTAGTGATTCTATCCACCCATCTCATTTTTAGTTTTCCCCCATATCACCACATTTCAAAGGCTTCTATTTTTTTCCTTACAGCAACTCCTACCGCCTTGAACAAAGAAAACGTAATCCATCCCTTCTCTTAGTCAACGTCCTCCATATTTTTCTCTCTTCCCCTACAGCACCACATTTCAAAGGCTTCTATTCTTTTCCTACCATCCACACTTCGCACCCATACGAAGATTTTAAGCAATGGTTATTAACAATGATTTCCTAATATACGCACTTCTATTACCCGTAAGTAAATTTCTCATTTTTGCGAAAGCCTTCCTTGCCTCTCTTTATGTCTACTCTACTTCTACCATCCCTAGTTATTATGCTGCTCAAGAAACAGAATTTATTAACCTCCTTCAAAATATCCTCTGTTATTTCACTGTTTCCCATACTACACTCCATTGCCTTGGGTTTCCCTATATTAATCCTTATATTGAACTCTTCCTCCAGGACCACTTTCATGCCATTTGTTATGTTTTACAATTCTTCTTCTGACCCCCCAAATGCTACAATAGCATCGGCAATCCGCAGGGTATTTTCTTTCTTCTCCTTGCAGAAAATTCCTTTTCAATATTTCGTTTTACATCATCGCCTGTTCTATATGTAATTTAAACAACATGGGTGAAAGACTGCATCCTTTCTTGGTTTCTGCTTCCTTTACTTGCCTCTTCAATTCTATTTACTCCTGGTTTTTATGATAATAAAAATAGATTCTATAAATGTTCCCGATTTGTTGTGGCCTGGTTCATGAACCTTGTGTACCTAATATTCGTTATGAAACTGCAACAAAATTAATCTATATAAACAGTTCTTGGGTTACCACCCGGGTAAAATGAAGCTCAATCCACGACGTTTCGATACCGTGCTGTGGCATCGAAACGTCGTGGCTTAAGCTTCATTTGACGCGGGTGGAAACCCAAGAACTGTTTATCCAGATTATACACCGGGAAAATCTTCGATCATTGAAAATTAACCTAGTATTTCTCATAATCAATCCCCTTTTGCAACATCTGCAAGTATTTTGGGCATGGTTATATTTATATCCACATGTACACTAAGTGGCCAATTATTATGTCCACCAAGTCAATACAACGTCAGACCGCTTTTTTGCTCCTAATATTGCTTGAACTCTTCTTGAAATGGGTTCTATGGGGTGTTGGTAGGTGGCAAATATAATTCGAGACCTTACCTGATGAACTGCAATTTACTATTCCATAACATTTGATGGCACTGGATCCAACTGGCTGATGGCCCGTTCGAAGGTATGTATAATATTTATAAACATTACATCATTGAAAAAACCCAATTGTTTTATATCATAGTTTTAAACAATTTTCCAAATTAATAAAAAAATTTGTAACATTTCAAAAAAAATTGTAATTTAATTGTAGATAAATATGGCAATTGCCGAAAGTTTCTTCCGAATAAAGATTGGAAATCAAAATTGAAATATAATTTTGGTTTATAGAAGTGAATGATAGAAAAATAGGGAAAATATTATTATCATAATTGTCAAATGGATTGAGATCTGGTGATTGTGAAAGGTAAAGTTTCCGTCATTCTCTTTGGACCATCTGAGGACGAGGATCACTGTCGTACTGGAAGAATGTAATAACACTTGATCTGCGATAATACTTAAATAGCCTTGCGCATTCAGACGTTGTTTTACAGGAATCAAAGAACCCATATCATGACCACAATATTGCCGCCACCAGCTTGAAGTGCAATTAGTGTCCATGTTGTCATGTTGTTTCGTCCCATATTCGATCCCTTCCATCTACATTTTAAATCGCGGTTCATCAGACCACATGACCGCTTTCCAGTAATCTGTCAAATCATTATGTTCCTTTGCGATCTGAACACGTTGAGGTTTCCTTGGCTTCCATAGGTCATACGGTGTAATGTGCGACCCAAAAATTCGTTCAGAGACATAAACAGCTAATAGTCGATTAAGATACTCCGCTTTTTGACGCTCTATTTGCTCTTCTGTTGCACTGGACAACTCTAGCAAGCATTGAGTAGCCTGTGACGACCTCAAGCCTGACGTTGAGACCCGTAGTTTCTTGCTTGGCAGTTCACTCTCAGTAAACATTAATATCAGCTGTTAACCAACACTATTGGAGCCTTTTGCTGATGCTGGTTCCAACGTTTCGGAACGCCTACGACCATCCAGCGATCAAAGTCGTTAAATTACGTCGTTTCCCCAACGAACACAGTGCAACTGATGATTCACTTTTCCTGCATAACAAAATTTATAGCTACCTCGCCCTCTAGTGACAATATTATGATGCTGTAAGGTGGTCATAATAATTTAGCGACTCAGTGTATATTGGTTCTGGTTTACCCGATTTTGTTTTTTGGGGGTAAACAGGCTTCATGAGGGTGATCCTGCAACAAGCAACTCCCTTTAAAAGCATAGGAAGGGTATTGAAGAGGGGGGATGTGGAAGCTAGAGCAAGGTAGCCAAGGGTTAACTAGGGCCCCGGGCAATAGTTTATGGATCTTACCCGGTGTATCACCTAAAGAGATGCAGGGGAAACCGTAGGAAAGGTGTTTCAGGTTGGTCGAGCATTGTGTCACTTGGATAATTACTGTAGTACATATAATTTCATTAATTCATTGCTATTGGTACCACATGCGTATCGGAAGAGAAGTACCAACAACTAAATAATACAAAAATTAATGCTTCCATTGCGTGAAATTTACAAGGATGTTTTACGAAAACTAATACGAGAGGATCTGGAACGCATTTCGTCGAATACGAAACAATGTGAGATTCTTGAGAAGTGATGCAGGAGATAATTACGGATAATGTATGGGAGTTAATCCCTGATATTCAGTCCGATAAGAAGACAGATTTGGTATAAAAGATCCGAACAGGGCTGGATGCAGCATGAGAAACAGTTTTCTCCTCAGAAGCTGCTCCACCAATCTCATCATGCAAGGTGAGTTGTCTCCCGTGAGGTCCATCGACCACGGATGACCGCCAGTGCGTTACGGTGTCTGTCCGTGTCGTTGCAGGTTTGGTACAGATCGCGTCTTGCGTCCTGCTGCTGGCTGGACTCGCCTTCAGCACCCCCGTGGGTGACTGTCCTCCAGCTAACCCAGAGGACTTCCACATGCCTGACGACAGTGACTGCACCATCTTCTACAAGTGCGCTCACGGCGTACCAGTAAAGTTCGACTGTCCAGCACCACTGCACTTCAACCGTAGAATCAGCGTCTGCGACTGGCCACAAAACGCCGGATGCGCCGCCGGAGGTGGAAATACTCCGGGTAACCCAGATCCTCCCACCTGCGAGTGCACGTGTCCACCTCCCAGCACCACTCCCACCCCTGCCACTACCAGGCCCTCCAGCACCACTCCCACCCGCACCACGCCAACCCGTCCAACGACCGTCCCAACGGAACCAGCCGTCTGCGACGCCATCGGGACTTGCCCCACCTACACGCAAGACTCCCTCGTGCTCCACCTCCCCCACAGGACCAGGTGCGACGTCTACTGCCGCTGCAACCACGGCGTCCCCATAGAGATGCCCTGCGCCCCTGGAACTTGGTTCAACGCCGCCCTCCAGGTGTGCGACTGGCCCGCCAATTCCGGCTGCGTCCCAGGTGAGTGACCTCGACCTCACGAACATCCTCCATGTTATTATCTTGTCGCCTTCGCTAACACGTCTTTGGGTTGTTCTTGTTACAGGCCAGGGCCCAACTTCTCCCCCAGCTACCACGAAGCCCACGGCCGCTCCTCCTACCACCACCACTGTTGCCCCTCCTTCTAGACCTCGCTGCGACGCCGTGGGAGTCTGCCCCATTTACGACGAACCGACCGACATAGTGAAGCACCTCCCCCACAGGACCAGGTGCGACGTCTACTGCCGCTGTGACCATGGAGAGCCCATAGAGATGCCCTGCGGCCCTGGAACCTGGTTCAACGCCGTGCTCGAGGTCTGTGACTGGCCTGCAGACTCCGGGTGCACCCCCAGCCCCTGAACAATCATCACTTAATATATTGTCAAAATCATATTTATTGATGAACAAATAAAGTATTGACCAATGAAATTACGTTGTTGTCGAAGCTCTTACCTGCTGATATACTAAGTTCCCCGTTTGTCCTTCTGTGAACCAGTTTCCATTAAATTTAATGGAGAGAAAGACCATGGGAAATCTAACCGAACTAGTTGGTGGGAAATTTAATCAGAGGAATATAACGTTTTGACTATTTGATAATGGGTTAAGCGACATCCACAAAGGACGAGTCTCTTCAAGGCTAGTCACTTTATGATAAATAATGAATATAAAACTTTAGGTTCTTTGAATATGGGCTACTGTAGACGAATAAGTATGTAGGAAACGTGGCATTACATTATTTTGTTAAATGATAGCCCTTGTGATTGATAGATTTAAGTTAATCACACATCAGTACTTACACATGCATTTATTCAGCAGTGTATTTTTTATTTTTAAGTTGTAATTAATTGATTAGGTTCAACTTCAAACATATCCTTACCTGATTATTGAGATCTATCGCGGTTGCTCAGCCTTCTATAACCTCTCAGTATCTTTTGTGGGGTGGAAGAATATAATTTCTTTGTACGGACTTCGGGCTGATCTATTATTTCATAATTAAATGGAAAAGGAGCCACATTTTAAACGCGGCAACTGCCTTGAGAGAAAATTTTACGATTATACAGAGGAAATATTTTATTTGAGCCATTTTAAAGAATTTTTTTATTGCTTTGAAACGATTGGAGCAGAAGAATAAATAAATGCTATTAATTGTATGCCCCGCTAATAGATACAATAGAAATTGACAACTCAGCATGACTAACATTTCCAAAATATTTCTTTATAGGCGCCAGAAGCTAATAATAAGAAATAAGTTATATAATATAGGATAGATTAACAAAAATCTATTACATTAAAAATAATGTAATGATTAAAGTTATTAACGAAAGACATGATTTGATGATTGT
Source organism: Eucriotettix oculatus (assembly GCA_034510155.1). NCBI lineage: Eukaryota > Metazoa > Arthropoda > Insecta > Orthoptera > Tetrigidae > Eucriotettix > Eucriotettix oculatus. The sequence goes on from CM067376.1 coordinate 27,824,843, forward strand.
TATAAATGTTAATATTTAATTCATTGAAGCTTATCGTTCTTGGTTAAAAAACCGTCTGCCCCGTTTGTGAAAACAAGTGTACTACTTCGTTATAATAGCCTTTTGCATATAGGTCCTATATGTTTCCCTTAATAATTAAAAAATCAAGTTTTATTCAGTTTCATATTATATTTTAAGGTTTTTCTTGTGTTATTCAGTCATAAGACTCGTTTTATGCAACCCTCAATGATACCCTATCTTGCGAAAGCCTTTTCATTTCCTTACAACTAACACACCCAACATCCTTCCTCATCTGTTCAGCGTATTCCATCCTCTTCTGTTCTCACCCCACACACTTCCCTCTAATGCTAATTTTACGAGACCCTCGTGTCTTAAAACGTGGCGTATTAATCTATCTCTTCTCTTGGTCAACGTCCTCCATATTGTTCCCTTTTCCCCTATTCTATTTAGAACTTCCTCGTTTGCGATTCTATTCACCAATCTGATTTTCAGGATTCGCCTATAGCACAACATCCAAAGGCTTCTATTCTTTTCCTGTGCCCAACTCTTATAGTCCACGTTTCGCACCCATATAACGCCACGATCCATACAACCATTTTTAGCAACGATTTCCTAATAGTCACACTTATATTACCAGTAAGAAAATCCATCTTTTACGCGAAATCCTTCCTTGCCTGTGCTATCCTACTCTTTATGTCTACTATACTTCTACCATCCCTAGTTATTATGCTTCCCAAGTAGCAAAATTCCTTAACTTCCGTCAAAATATCCCTTCCCAATAAAACACCCTTTGTTATTCTACTGTTTCCCATACTAAACTCCATTACCTTAGCCTCTATTAAACCTCACATTGAACTCTTTCTTCTCCTTGCAGTATGATTCATTTTCCATTTTACGGTATTCTGTCCTTTTCTTAATCCAAACCACTTCAGAAAAAGAAAAATTCCAACCAAATATTAATCTTGCATTAGCAAAGAGAATTTTGTAACCGCCAGTTTCATATTTAGAAATAATTCTTTATTTCTTTATTGATTTCCATATCCCTTATAATTATTGTATGTTCTATTTACCTTCCAGTCAGTTGAAGTAAATCACATTGTTAATTAAATCAGAATCTAAGAATACGATTTAATAATATTCACGAATTAAAATTATGAAAAATTATATTTTAAAATTACTTTAAAGTTATTGCCATATTAGTACAATTTCTAAATAAACTAAAACAAACCATTTATGGTTTTATCGTTCTAAATAAACATTTTAGCATTTTAAAGAGATTTTATAATTAGTCCTTCATTATTTCGTGTAAATTAAAACTTAAAACTCGTGTAACTTTTGGATAAAACAATCTTTACACTTTGTTTACACCTCGATTTAGGTCATTGTTCACGTTGTCGTTAGACATAGTATCTCACTGTTTTTAACTCCGCTGCATTACATTGCAATCCGATTTTGTTTACAATATACATTGTCGAAACAATGTGATGTGCAGGATGCAAAACTTGTATATCGGATGCAATTGTTGAGTAATATCGATTAGGTCCAGCTGTGTTTCAGCAGCGGTGCCAAACTAACTCAAAGTTCGTAATTAATAATCTAAATCATAAAATAATTACGCAATTTAAAAACATAAATAAATTTAGGTATCTCTTTTACAAACAATTTTTTACAAACTTTGTCTAATATTCCAAATAAGTATTTTTCCTTGCGCCATTATAGATCGCAGCACTGTAGTACATTTGCCAACCCCATCCCTTGATCCTTACACAGAGCTCATAAGAAAGACGAATTTCGCAGACTTCGGTCCTGTGACTTGAGGTGAACAGACGTACATCGTGGTATTCCGGACGAAATTGAGTCTTACAAATTTCTCTGCAATTGTATTAGTGGTCAGCGCAAGAACGTTGAAACAGCGACATTTTGACCCGAATTCATCTACATGACAACGAAGCGGCCCCTAATCTGTGTCTAGGTGTGCATCCATCCATTCCGACGACCGACAGCTGGTAATTTCTGCTTGCCGCAACGGCGACGTCTGCAGGGTCATCCCTTGATTTGGACATGGCCAGCGGGTCCACCGGGGATATTACGGTTAACATCGCGATCTCCTGCCGCTGCGCTGCGCTTCTGACACAGGCAGACCAGCCGTTGCCGTCTCGCCGACTGTATAAAAAACATTTACGACACTTTCCCGTTTTCCAAGCACCGTTCGAAGAAAGCGGACAGAGAGTGGAGACCCTATCCACCTATGTATTTAATCCTCTGAGAATTTGGTAAACAAATAAATTTTATTTATGTATTGTTCGTCATTTGGAATTCATTAATCGTATCATCCTTCGTACCATAATAAATGGCATGAACGTAGTCCTGGGGAAAGAGTTCACTATGAGGATCAATAGAGGCAAAACTAAGGTAATGGAGTGTAGTATGGGAAACAGTGGAATACCAAAGGCTGTTAGATTGGGAAGGGATAGTTTGACAGAAGTTAAGGAATTCTCATACTTGGGAAGTGTAATAACTAGGGATGGTAGAAGTATAGTAGACATAAAGAGTAGGATAGCACAGGCAAGGAAGGCTTTCGCGAAAAAGAGGGATTTACTTACGGGTAATATAAGTGTGAATATTAGGAAATCGTTGCTAAAAATGTTCGTATGGAGCGTGGCGTTATATGGGTGCGAAACGTGGACGATAGGAGTCGGGGAAAGGAAAATAATAGAAACCTTTGAAATGTGGTGCTGTAGGCGAATACTGAAAATCAGATGGATGGATAGAATCACAAACGAGGAAGTTCTAAACAGAATAGGGGAAAAGCGAACAATATGGAGGACGTTGACTAAGAGAAGGGATAGATTTATAGGCCACGAATGTCTTGTAAAATTAGCATTAGAGGGAAGTGTGTGGGGTAAGAACAGAAGAGGGTGGCCAAGGATGGAATGCGCTAAGTAGGATAGGGAGTGTGTTAGTTGTGCTAGTTATAAGGAAATGAAAGGGCTTGCGAAAGGTAGGTTAGCAAGGAGGGTTGCATCAGACAAGTCTTAGGACTGAATTCCACAACAACATAATCCTTCGTAAATTGTATATCCATATACTTGTAATGCTTGAGTTTGAATTACGCTTATTAAATATTATTTAATTGATGATTATTGTATTCCTTATATTGCCTTTCCTAAGATCGTAGCTCCTTCCACAACAATATTCGACCGTAATTGTCGAAAACAGAAGTGCTCTTACGATTTACCGAACGAACCTGAAAAGTTACAATGTAACATGCTGAAAATACAAAACTAACCTTGTAAAGTGGACTGCAATAGTTCATTGCTGTGTCGCTTGGGGCAGCACGGGCATCATAGAGTTAGTTGTGGAACTCTTTCGGGGAACAAAGACAATTCAACCACAAATAAAACTTTACACCAAGTTTTGCACATGGCAAAACATTACACTCACTGTAATGACTTTTATTTCTCCTTCTCTATATTGTTGTTTACTCTTTGTATACAATTTCCCGGCTCAAAACTATTCTAAACAAATAATTCTAACGTCATAACGTTACGTGTGCGAAATATTTCTTATACTATCTTTCTCAGAGAATTCAAATGCGCAGTTTTTTATCAAATAATTTGTTACGGCTACAAATTAACAATAAAAGCAATATTGAGTTTGCGTCCAATTTTATAAGACAGGATAAGAAAAAACAGGTATACGTTAATGGCATTTGTAAGGTAATAAAAATCCTTTGATAATGTGAACTGGAAAACACTATTAAGGATTTTGAGGGCACATGAATAAAATATTGAGAAAGAAGGCTTATAAATATTCTCTACAGAAGGCAGTCAGCAGTAATTAGAATTGAAAGACAAGAAAAGAAAGCAGAAATCAAGAAACGAGTAAGTCAAGGATGCAGTCTGTCGCCCATGCTCTTTAACTTATTTATAGAAGAGGCGATGAAGAAAGTTAAAACGGAATATGGAAAAGGAATCATACTGCAAGGAGAAGAAATAAAAAACCTAAAGTATCCGATGAAATTGTAGTATTAGCCAAGTCAGAAGAGTGACTTGGAATCCATCATAAATGCCATGAACGTGGCAACGTTCCTGGGCAACGGGGCATGTGTTTCTTTCTCGTCTATATAACCATTTCTATAAGATGCAATACGCATAATGTTTTTATTTTTAAATTATTATTTTTATTATTTCTTTTGAAGTTTCACTGTTTACCAACAACCACCGCGCTTGGATACATTTGTGGTTCTCATAAATTCAGCCATTCAATCTCAAAAAATTTTATACCTCTTCCAGAAAATTTGGCGCATTTTCAGTGGAAATTACAAATAATGGAGGAAGATAGTATAGATCAATGACTCAATCAAGCACGTAGAGTGTTTTCATACCTTACTGCGAAAAATTTGGAGTTGCCAAGATGGCGATTGGAAACTACCCGGAGCTTCCAGTATTACTGAAAGGACTAACGTTGGCGCGTATTAGGCAGTAAACGTTGGGATATATTATATTATTTAATGTTCGTTAATTAAACACTACTCAGTATAATATATAAACTCGGTTAATTAAAAAACTGAAAAAAACGAGAAATAACCATAGTTTCACAATCTCAATAATTAGATGAATCATACAGTAGAAATTGGAATCAACTTCGTACTGTAAAAGACCAAGGTGAAGAGAGACAGATTGATGACATGAAGCAGATTATTGCCTATAAATTATGGAAGTTAATCCCTGATATTCAGTCCGATAAGAAGACAGGTTTGGTATAAAAGATCCGAAGAGGGCTGGATGCAGCATGAGAAACAGTTTTCTCCTCAGAAGCTGCTCCATCAATCTCATCATGCAAGGTGAGTTGTCTCCCGTGAGGTCCTCGGCCACGGATGACCGTCAGTGCGTTACGGTGTCTGTGCGTGTCGTTGCAGGTTTGGTACAGATCGCGTCTTGCGTCCTGCTGCTGGCTGGACTCGCCTTCAGCACCCCCGTGGGTGACTGTCCTCCAGCTAACCCAGAGGACTTCCACATGCCTGACGACAGTGACTGCACCATCTTCTACAAGTGCGCTCACGGCGTACCAGTAAAGTTCGACTGTCCAGCACCACTGCACTTCAACCCTAGAATCAGCGTCTGCGACTGGCCACAAAACGCCGGATGCGCCGCCGGAGGTGGAAATACTCCGGGTAACCCAGATCCTCCCACCTGCGAGTGCACGTGTCCACCTCCCAGCACCACTCCCACCCCTGCCACTACCAGGCCCTCCAGCACCACTCCCACTCCCACCCGCACCACGCCAACCCGTCCAACGACCGTCCCAACGGAACCAGCCGTCTGCGACGCCATCGGGACTTGCCCCACCTACACGCAAGACTCCCTCGTGCTCCACCTCCCCCACAGGACCAGGTGCGACGTCTACTGTCGCTGCAACCACGGCGTCCCCATAGAGATGCCCTGCGCCCCTGGAACTTGGTTCAACGCCGCCCTCCAGGTGTGCGACTGGCCCGCCAATTCCGGCTGCGTCCCAGGTGAGTGACCTCGACCTCACGAACATCCTCCATGTTATTATCTTGTCGCCTTCGCTAACACGTCTTTGGGTTGTTCTTGTTACAGGCCAGGGCCCAACTTCTCCCCCAGCTACCACGAAGCCCACGGCCGCTCCTCCTACCACCACCACTGTTGCCCCTCCTTCTAGACCTCGCTGCGACGCCGTGGGAGTCTGCCCCATTTACGACGAACCGACCGACATAGTGAAGCACCTCCCCCACAGGACCAGGTGCGACGTCTACTGCCGCTGTGACCATGGAGAGCCCATAGAGATGCCCTGCGGCCCTGGAACCTGGTTCAACGCCGTGCTCGAGGTCTGTGACTGGCCTGCAGACTCCGGGTGCACTCCAGACCCCAATCCGAGCGGCTAAACAGCAATGGAACAACATCTCTAATCACTTAATTTATTGATCAAAAATATATTTATTGACGGAGAAATAAATTATTGAGCATTGAAGTTACGTTGTTGTCGATGTACTTCCCTGCTGATACATTAAGTTTCCCATCCCTTCCTGTGTACTTCGTTCCATTAAACTCGTTCTACTGAATGGAAGCAATGTTCATGAGAAGTATATTCAAATTAACGTAGTGTTTCTGATATCTACAAAGCACGGGTCTTATTAAGACACATGGAATAATAAGTAAATAATGACTGTATGAGTTTAGGCACACCAGGCACAATTCAAAATTTTCAGAGCCATGGTTGATACTCCGTGGTATGTGAGCAATCAAACTCTACCTCAGGACGTAGACATCCTTTCCATCCAGCTTGTTATACAATAAACACCACAACAATATGGACAACCATACCAACCCTCTTATAAAACCACTGCTGCAATACAGAAACCACAGGAGATATAACGATGCTGGCCAATTGACCTCAAAGTTTGAGTAACAGGGGTCTTATCACTGGAGAGGAGATCATCAGGACTCTTCGAATCCATCAAAAATAATTTATAGAACCTTTTAATCCGATTTCTGTTTCAATAAATTAATTTTAGGTACTTGGAATTTTGTTGTCTGAAGATAAAACTTATCGTACAAATATATGAGTACATTATGCAATTGCATTAAAATGCTACTTCTTAAATAACCTTACAGCACGGTTTGGTACTTTAAAGTTAACTGTATATGCATACTTAGATTAATTGACTGTCGTAGTTGTTATTTTAACTTTTCTTAATTGGTTAGGTTCAACAGCAAACTTACCTAAGTTATGGCATCTTAGCCTTATATTACGTCTCATGACCTTTTGTGGCTGGGATGCAAGAATGTAGTCTTTTATTTCTCTATGCACTTCTGACTAATTCACTCCTTTTATCAATAAATAAAGTGCCATATGCTAAACGTGGTAATTTACAATTTCCCTTCACACGGTAAAATTTAAATGACGTCCGTTTCAACTCATGTATTTATTCTGAACTTTTGTTTTCAGTGATTTAAAACGAATGAAGCAGAAAAATTAAGAAAATATTAAATAAATTCGACCAGTTACCAAGAGGTGTAATGCTCCATTAATAGTTGCACTTGTAATAGACACGTTACTTTTACGAAGCTTTACCAAGAAAATGTTTTTCAGGCTCTAAAACTTCATAAAAGCTAGATAATTTAGTGTAGAGTAACAATAAAATGTTTCATTAAGAAAAGATTAAAGTTATCAATAGAAAAGATTATTAAAAAGAGTTAAGATTTTATTCGTCGTAAGAAATTCTATAAACTCCACGTAGAACGGTTTGTTTTTCAGTATTTGCATTTGATATGATATTTTAGTTTCCCAGAGGAGCAATGGCTTACCAAAATTCCTCGGTAACATAAACTTAAAGTATTCTATGGTTGTTTCTTGAGCCTGAGTATTACCCAGTGGCAAGTACGGTACTTTTCCTTTACCACTTGAATTTACACGTGGTTAGACTCAAGGCCTTACTGCATCCAACCAAAAACAGGTCTAGTATGTATTACAGTAAACCGTATAATTTGTAGGGTGCTTGGAAGAATTTTAATTATGACTCTGGGGACTTCTGATTTTGTCTTTCGTCCTCGATACCTCCTCAAAGTCTCTGTCAGAAGAAACAAATCCGTGCCAAATTTGTGAAAACTTGTCTACTACTTCGTCAAGATAACCTTTTGCATATAACTTCTATTCATTCTTCTCAACGTTTAAGAACCGGACTTTTATTCACTTTTATATGAATTGTTTAAGGTTTTTCTGTCCACTTTATAAACAAAACCACCTCAGAAAAAGTAAAACCCTAAGGAAAAATTAATCTTTCTACGACAAAGAGCATATATCGTACTAAGAAAGATAAAAATAACCAATTAAAAATGTCAGACAACGCTGATGCAACTCTCAAGTGGACCTCCATAGTTCGTCTTAGTGTCACTTGGGGCAGCACGAGCATCATGGCGTTTGTTGTGCAATTCCTTAGTGGAACATAAACTTTTTTTATTTATTATTTATAACTTAATTAGCCTGTTTTCTGGTACATGTCTAACAGGCTTTATCTTCACAAACTTACAAAAATTGTGTTACAGAAAATTCTTCCATTATTATTTTTTTACAGTAATGCTAACTAATTAATTAAAAACTGGAGATATGATTAGATGGGTATATGGTAAAGGGGGTAGGAGGATGAAGGGAAAATGCTGTTAGATCCCAGCTGGATGAATATGGAAGGGAAGGAAGAGCGGGCACTGTAATATGAAGGGAGAGGAAAACTATTGTAAGTAGTAGCTGCTTCAATCCTTTTTATACATTAAATGGGATTTACAAAGTAAGATATTACAATTTTTTTCGTTCGGCTATTTTTATTTATTTATTTTTAACATGAAATTTGAAATCACTTGCATGCAGGGGGTCTGTAGAGCAGACTGTGTATTATGCAGTACGCTCTCCCTGCATAAGTTCTACCAGTAATAGTGCGTGGAGACGCAGGAGGTCAGCCATCCCCCAATTCTTGTGTCCTGGGCTTCCCTTTGGAGGCGGGAGACAGCCTTTTAATTTTTTGCTTCCTCCTCCCTTCCTCCGTCTCCACTTCTCTACCACATGTTGTATTTCCAGCTGCGGAATTCCGGTTTCCCTCATTTTCCAGCGTCCAGGAGATGAGAGTTTAAGGTGGCTTGATCATGTGTATTTTTTTTCTACTTATACCGGCAGTTTGATGTAAAAATGTCGGGAATTTTTGTTCTGCCTGTTACATGATCAATTCCTGGGATTACCGGTCCAGCAGAGTGGTTGTTGTCAGTCATAAAATCTTTGAGGGATCCAAATAAATGTCGAACATAGACAATTCAACAACAAAAAAATTCTTAGAAATTGACATCACATTTTGCACATAGCAACTGTCTAACCCAGGTAATATTACTCTCGTTGTCTGGATATCTCCGGCCTCTATATTGTTGTTTACTCTTTGCGCACGAGTTTCCGGCTCAATGCTATTCCAAAAAACATTGCTGACGACGTAATGTCACGTTCTTGTACTTTTCAGTCCTTAGTCTGACGCAACTCTTCTAGCCTATTCCCTGCAAGCCTTTACATTTCTACATTACTACAACACCCCACATCCTCCCTAATCTGCTCAGCGTATTCAACTTTGAATTCCCTTTACTGTTCTTACCCCACACACTAACCTCTAATGCTAATTTTACATGACCTTCATGTCTCAAAACGTGGCTTATTATTTTATCCCTTCTCTTGATCAAAGTCCTCCATATTGTACTCTGTTCTTTTATTCTCCTTAGAACTTCCTATTTAGTAACTGTTTCCACCCTTCTGATTTTCAGCATTCTTCTGTAGCACCAAATTTCGAATTTTTTTTTCTTTTCCTTTCTGCAACTTCTACCGTCCACACTACCTTTTTAGTAATGATTTCCTAATATTGATAATTCTATTCGCCGTAAGTGAATTCCTTTTTTTTTGTGAAAGTCTCACTTTCCCGTTCTATCGTACTCTAATTATTTATGCTGCCCAAGTAGCAGATTTGTTTATCTTTTTTCAAACTATCGCTTCCAAATCTCATCCCCTTTGTTATTCCAGTATTTCCCCATACTAGACTCCATTACCTTGGATTTCCCTCTAGTAATCCTCATATTGTACTCTTTCTCCAGGATCACGTTCATTGCATTTATTATGGTTTCCAACTCTTCATCTGACTCCCTTAACACTACAAGATCATCAGCAAACCTTAGGGTTTTTATTTCTTCTCCTTGCAGTATTATTCGTTTTCCATATTCATTTTCAACTTTCTTCTTCGTCTCTTCTATATAAAAGTTAAAGAGCATGGGCAAAACAGTACATCTTTGTTTTACTTCTTTATTGATTAATTACTGCTTACTTACTTACTTTTGTATATATTTTATTGATGTCCTCTTCTAAGTCCTTAGTAGTGTGTTCCAGTTATAACTATAAAATGCTTTTTCTAAATCTACAAATGCCACGAACGTAGACTTGTTTTTTCTTGTCCTGTCTTTTTAAGTTAGACCACAGTCAATATTACGTCTTCTTAAAACCAAACTGATGTCCGAACTCGCATTCTATTTGATGTTCCATCCCCATATATACTATTTTCGTTAATATTTTGCATGCCTGTTGGAGGCAATTTTCCCCAGATTGACTGCGCGGTTCAACAAACTGTGTCAGGAATGCCTCATACTCTCTCTGTTTTTTTTTTCCAATCTCTGACAAGTCAAGACACCTTCACCTATTTTTGGGGGTACATGTACTAGGTCGAGTACCTTAGGCATAAGGCAAGCGTTGTCCGCTAATCCTATTGGATCAGTCGGCCAAAGGTTCCTAAAACTTGTGCAGGCACGGAGAAGGGAATGCTGCGACCCCACATTCGGAAGGGCGTGAGTATTGAACTCAATGCCCGACCTACCTGATGCAAATTTTCTAGGGTTTTCCCTGCATCTCTTTACGTGAAACACCGGGTATGATCCTTCAACTATAACCCGGGGGCCCTAGTCAACCCTTGGCTACCTTGCTCTACTTTCAACATCCTCCCTTTTGAATTCCCTTCCTATGCAATTAAAGGGCAGTTGCCTGTTTCAGGATCACCCTCATCTAGTCTGTTATTCCAAAAAGATATTTTGCACGCATGACATACTAAACTAATTGTCCTGTGCTGTTCGCATCTATCAGCCCCAGTCCTCTTCGGTGTAAGCATAATAATTTTACTAAAATCTTCTGGTTTTCTTCCTGTTTCGTAGATATCGCAAACTATCCTAAACAGCCATGATATTGCATCTTCGCCTGAAGGTCTTATCAACTCCACTGGAATGTTATCGATTCCTAGATCTTTAGAATTGCTCAGATCTGTCAGCCATGGACATGTCAAACACCGACGTTAAAATTTTGTAGCACAACTCTTTATCATCCATTTCCTCTTCTTACTTACATTCACTTTCTCACTCTTCATAAGCGTGTTTTGCAAGCAAATAATTTGTTGTAAGCTACAATGCCTTCAACACAATATATTGTATAAAATAAACATTTTCACATTACAACACAATGGAATACTGTAGGTAGAAGAAATAACACCCATAAAGTTTCCAATGATATTGCAGTATTAGGCGAGTCAGAAGATGACTTGGAAACCATAATAAATGCCATGAACGTGTTGCTGGAGGAAGAGTACAACATGAGGATTAATAGACGGAAAACCAAGGTAATGGAGTAAAGCATGGGAAATAGCAGAATAACAAGGGATGTTAGATTGGGAAGGGATATTTTGAAGGAAGTTAAGGATTGTAGAAGTATAGTAGACATAAAGAGTAGTATTGCACGGGCAAGGAAGGCTTTCGCGGAAAAGAGGAATTTACTTGCGGGCAATATAATTGTGAATATTAGGAAATCATTATTAAAAATGTTCTGATGTAGTGTGGTGTTATATGGATGCGAAACGTGGATGGTAGGAGTTGCAGAAAGGAAAAGAAAAGAAGCCTTTGAAATGTAGTGCTATAAGGGAATGCTGAAAATCAGATATATGGATAGAGGAATAACCAGGAAGTTACAAGCAGAATAGAGAAAGAGCGAACAATATGGAGGACATTGACCAAGAGAAGGGATAGGTTAATAGGCCACGTTTTAGACATGAGGGTCTTATAAAATTATCATTAGAGGGAAGTGTGTGGGGTAATAGTAGAGGAGGAAGGCCAATTGGGGTGGATGTGAGATGTGGTAGTTATGCGGAAATGAAAACACTTCCTCAAGATAGGTTAGCATGGAAGGTTGCATCAGACCAGTCTCAGGACTAAATACCACTACAACAAAGTAATAAGGATCACATACGTTTAATACAATATATTGAACAAAATAAACCTTTTCACATTACAACACACAGATGGACGACTATGATGTTCTTTGCCAATGTATGAAAACATTAATGCTCCGTCTCACTTCACAATTATCTCCATTCTAAATATTTCTTTCTGCAGATGTCTCCTTAACACATCATGTACCTTTTAATCTATTCCATTTGAACAAATTACAACATTTCCCACGTCCAACCAAACAGGACGGCTTCACCAGAGACGATACCTCTCTGCCGCCAAAGATGATAATCTATTCTTTTTCTTCGTACTAGGCAAACACGTTCTTCCTTTGTAGATATACCACATCCCTGTCATGCCAGAAATATTTACCTAGGTACTGTTATGACTGACGATTCGACGGAGTTCTTAATTAATAGTTTTTGCTCCACTAGACAAGACAAATGGTACTGTGTCGCACAATGAGTTCGTCAACTCTATACTACTCTTTTTTAGGGTAACAGGCTGCATGAGGGTGATCTTGAAGCAGGCAACTCCCCTTTAATAGCATAGGAAGGGACTTGAAAAGGGGGAATATGGAAGGTAGAGCAAGGTAGCCAAGGATTGACTAGGGCCCCCAGGCTATAGTGTAAGGATCCTACCCGGTGTTTAACCTAAAGTCGATGCAGGGGAAAACCCTAGAAAACCTGCATCAGGTAGGTCGGGCTAGTGGGTACTACTCCTGCGCCCTTCTGATGACGGGAGACTGGATTGCTGTGGGAACGCCTTGATCAGTATTGAGAGGCAGTTGGCCGACTGGTCCAATGGGATCAGCGTATGCCGAAGGTCTTCGAACCCCGTACATACACCTCTCAAACTGCCCAAGGTCGTCTTGGCCATGGACCAAGGAGGGAGGGAAAGAGGAAAACCAGGAAGGTTTCTGGCTCTCACTCATTTCCCATCAGGATATTCTCCTCTCGAGATATCCTCCTCTTCTGTACTACTGCACTTAAGGGACAATTTATCAATAAGGTATCACTGCCAGGAACACCAAGGAAACAAAAATATGCTGCGGTAAACTACAATAAAACTAGTCTTGTTGAAGCGGTGGTACATCAATCTCTACTGCTTCTATCGGATGACGTCACTGGCAGTGACGTGTTCACCAAGATAATGCTGTGTCTTGCACAACGTTCGGATAATCAATCACCACCATGCATAATAAAATAAAATAAAAATTTTAATAATCTACGATATAAATAAGAAATTTAAATTTTAAAAAAAAGGTAGGACGAGGTTAAATTCTTAAAACATTATGGGCATTCCAATTAGAAATGAGCATATAATTATCATAAATAAAATACCGATATTGCGGCTGGATTTTTTCCTTAGAAACAAACTTTTTACCATTTGATATACAACATTCACGTATCGCTCTATTATGAGCCAACGATGTACATCTTCCTTTTATATGCAACAAAGATATCACCAGACTACAAAGATAATTGCATCCCCACTGGTATTAGACAGTGTTCAGCGTTTGAATAGATTATGAATTTAGATGAAAACGTACGAACAAAGGACGATCTGTGACGGTATTTTATTATAGAACGGAAATAAAGGTTTATTAAACTATTATCAATAATGAATTTAATCAATTTACCGGGATTGGTTTTGTAATTAAATCGAAATTATTCAGACAATCGATAGAATTCAATAACAACATATAACACACAAAATTAAAATAACTGCCTAATTAGGAGAGTTTAATTAATCAGCAAAGTAAATAAAAGAATCAGAACAATATAAACCAACATTTACTACCTAATTTAAGATTTCATCAAGTGAGTAATACTGACAGCTTTTGGTAGCTTTCATTCAACGTTTTTTTCCCAGTCGCCATCTTGGTCTCTCTTAACCTAAATTATACGTAAAAATGTACTAAAACACTCAACTTCCTTGATTATGTGGTTGATCTACATTATTATCTACTTCTTTTATTTTGTAACCTCCATTGAAACAGTTGACAATTTTTCTAGGAATAAGGGTCTACAAATGTTTCCAGAATGAATGGCTGGATTTATTAGAACAAAAATACAGGCAACAGTGCGCTGGTAGTCAGTATACAGTAAAACATTCGAAATAATATTATAGCGCAATAGGACTCCTCCCAAATTTCATTCACATTTCTTACATTTTAAACGGTCGTAATTCAGTAAGAAAGAATATTCAGTCAAGACTACCGGTTCGACTACCGACTGTCATCTTGCATGACACATTTCCAATTTGGAGTGACACGTGGTCAGCGTATCGATCCTCCACCAGTCTTAATCCCGGTCTCCGCGACCATGACGACATAAACGTACAAGCCTATGCCAGGATTCGAACCCGAAACATGTGGGTTGTGAGGCAGAAACGCGAGCCACAGAGGGTGGGCAATATTATTAGATACCGTAGCAATACTGTAGACAAAAAGACGATTTCATTATCCCAAAAGAATATCGTACGTGAGCAAGTACTGTAGAAGCTGGAATTGATTTCGTCACACAAAACCAAGGTTAAGAGAGTGAGAAGTAATCCAGTGACATCAGGCAGATTATAAGTGATAATATATGAGAGCTAATCCCTGGTATTAACTCCGATAAGGAGACAGATTTGGTATAAAAGCTCCGAAGAGGGCTGGATGCAGCATGAGAAACAGTTTTCTCCTCAGAAGCTGCTCCATCAATCTCATCATGCAAGGTGAGTTGTCTCCCGTGAGGTTCATCGACCACGGATGACCGTCAGTGCGTTACGGTGTCTGTCCGTGTCGTTGCAGGTTTGGTACAGATCGCGTCTTGCGTCCTGCTGCTGGCTGGACTCGCCTTCAGCACCCCCGTGGGTGACTGTCCTCCAGCTAACCCAGAGGACTTCCACATGCCTGACGACAGTGACTGCACCATCTTCTACAAGTGCGCTCACGGCGTACCAGTAAAGTTCGACTGTCCAGCACCACTGCACTTCAACCCTAGAATCAGCGTCTGCGACTGGCCACAAAACGCCGGATGCGCCGCCGGAGGTGGAAATACTCCGGGTAACCCAGATCCTCCCACCTGCGAGTGCACGTGTCCACCTCCCAGCACCACTCCCACCCCTGCCACTACCAGGCCCTCCAGCACCACTCCCACCCGCACCACGCCAACCCGTCCAACGACCGTCCCAACGGAACCAGCCGTCTGCGACGCCATCGGGACTTGCCCCACCTACACGCAAGACTCCCTCGTGCTCCACCTCCCCCACAGGACCAGGTGTGACGTCTACTGTCGCTGCAACCACGGCGTCCCCATAGAGATGCCCTGCGCCCCTGGAACTTGGTTCAACGCCGCCCTCCAGGTGTGCGACTGGCCCGCCAATTCCGGCTGCGTCCCAGGTGAGTGACCTCGACCTCACGAGCATCCTCCATGTTATTATCTTGTCGCCTTCACTAACACGTCTTTGGGTTGTTCTTGTTACAGGCCAGGGCCCAACTTCTCCCCCAGCTACCACGAAGCCCACGGCCGCTCCTCCTACCACCACCACTGCTGCCCCTCCTTCTAGACCTCGCTGCGACGCCGTGGGAGTCTGCCCCATTTACGACGAACCGACCGACATAGTGAAGCACCTCCCCCACAGGACCAGGTGCGACGTCTACTGCCGCTGTGACCATGGAGAGCCCATAGAGATGCCCTGCGGCCCTGGAACCTGGTTCAACGCCGTGCTCGAGGTCTGTGACTGGCCTGCAGACTCCGGGTGCACTCCAGACCCCAATCCGAGCGGCTAAACAGCAATGGAACAACATCTCTAATCACTTAATTTATTGATCAAAAATATATTTATTGACGGAGAAATAAATTATTGAGCATTGAAGTTACGTTGTTGTTGATTTACTTACCTACTGATACATTAAGTTTCCCATCCCGTCTCCTCCTGCTGTGTCTCACGTTCCATTAAACTTAATCAGCTGAATGGTGAGAAGGATCATGGAAAATCTAACCGACCTTTTTAACTTCCTGGAGATGGATAACCCAGTGGTCTGCCAACTCATTAGTTATCGACAATTCCCCTATAGGCAATTTTTTAATCTTAAATATTGAAATAGTATTTTAGGTACTTTCTCAGTTGGAAATCGCTATTGGTACTGCACTACAAATTTTCTTTTTTGACCTTATCTTCTGTGTGTTGACATAGAATAAATGGTTTATTAAAAATATATATTTCAACTATTTTTAGTATCTGAATTTCATAGATCTTTGATATTTTTATCCGTAACTAATAATTCAAAACGTTCATTGTGCTTCCTCACACGCGTCATAATTCCGGCAATAATAAAGCATTTTAATATAGTAAAATTACTGCTAAAGAAAAGAGCAGATGCTACAGATGCTTTTCCGTACGCAATAACAACAAATAACGCAAAACAGATAAAGTTACTAAAAAAAGAAAAGGATGTTGTTTTATTTGGAAAAATGACAACTTTCCAACATTTCATTTATTGATACCTCACAACATTCTGCACAACAAACCAGAGCTGCTATGTTTGAGTACATAGAATTTTTTTACAACAGTCGAAGTTTTTACTGGAAGGGAAATTTAGAAATGGAGTTGATATCTGAGCATCAACCCGCTGACATAATATTAACCTGGAAATTGTTCTCTTTGAAGATTGGTTCTTTTGTCTCTATCTTTAGAGTGACAGGCTGAATGATAGTGATCCACTATTTTTAGTTATCATCCTGAAACTCCCCTTGAATAGCACATTAAAAGAGGAATTGAAAAGGGGGGATGTGGAAGGTAGAGCAAGGTATCTCTTCCTCGTCATAACAAAGTTTATAAGTATCAATCACTTTCGTAGTACTTGAAATTCATTTTTGTATTCACATTAGCTTAATAATATTAATAAATATAAAATAATGTAATAAGAAGGAGAAGACGTGCATATTACAATTTTAGAAATAAAAACTGTTTTATTGTCATTTCCCCTGAAATACACTTTATTTGCAGTCAGTATGATAATATATTTCTGTAATGTAACATGTTGTAATTTATTCACTATTTTTTTGAGTTAATAATATCTACATCTATACATGTCTACATTTTTATATTATTTTAAACCAATTTCAAGTCCTCGAGAAATAAATTGTGTTTTCTTTCAACATCTCCCTGGACGAGCTCGTTCATAACATCTGAAAATAATAGAGTAAGAATAACTACATGCTTAGTGTAATGGTATATTATTATTCAGGTAAATGTCTTAATTTTTAAAGTTAATTTTATCTCGTTGCTTAATTTATGAATATTATCTACTTCCATCGTTGTCATTAAATGAAAGTTTAACAGGCTTTTTAAATTCATTAATGTTGTGTGGTATTCAGTCCTAAGACTAGTCTCTCCATGCTAAGTAATCTTGGGCAAGTCTTTTCATTACTACATAGCTACACATTCTGCCTAATCGGCTCACCGTATTCCGTCCTTGGCCTCCCTCTTCTGTTCTTACCCCACACACTTCCCTCTAATGCTAATTTTCCAAGAACGTCATGTCTCAAAACGTGGCCTATTAATCTATTCCTCCATATTTTACTGTCTTCCCCTATTCTGTTTAGAAGTTCCTCGTTAGTCACTCTATCCACCCATCTCATTCTCCTGTAGCACCAAATTTCAAAGGCTTCTATTATTTTCCCTTTTGCAACTCCTGCCGCCTTGACTAATGCAGCCGACGAAAAAATAGGAAGAATAGATCTAACCAATAATGCCGTCCAAAGTAGAACGGCAGTAAGTAAAAATTTTCGACTTTTGAAAATATTTCAAGGGTAATTGTATTATAATTAACTTATAAATATAAATTCATATTTCTTGGCACAGATAAAATAGTTTTCAAAGAGATAAGGGGTTCATGTAAATGCGGAAGCTCAATAAACTTTCTCTCTTGATTTCTGAAAGTATTATTTTTAGACTTACTACATTTCCCCATTAGACGACAGAATATCAAAGCATGGATAACACAAGAAAATAATGAAAATGATTGATAAAAGGCGTAAATATAAAAACGTGAGAGGTTAAAGTGGTTTTTTTGCGAGGGCAGGTGAAAATCTTCTAAAGACACTATCTCAGGGTCCGCACTGGATAGTAGTGTGGGATTCTACCCACTAAAAACACCTCCCTTTCCAACGATGACTGTGTGTATCTTCCTGTGGGACCGTCGTTAGACATTACTTCACAGGAAGCAGTCGTAGCGTCAAGCTCTCTCTGTCTCCTTTAAACATTATTATTTCTCTCTTTTTCGTAATTTCTTAATCTTTGAATTACTGTAGAGGCATATGCGCTTACTTTATTCCAGGTATTAAGTGAAAGCAGCATATAATTATCTGGTGTTATTGAGGTTCCAATATCGCTTTCTAATGCTCGTCTCCCATATGAAAATCTCGAGCAACTGAAAAACACGTGTTCTGGTGTCTCATTAACTCCACATTCATGGCATGCAGGTGAATTATCTATGGCAAACCTGTAGAAGTATGCCCTGAAGCAGCCGTGACCGGTCAAGAGTTGAGTAAGATAATAATTCACTTCTCCGTGTTTCCGATCAATCCAGTCTTTAATTGATCTTATTAACCTATGGGTCCATCGGTTAAAGTGTTAATATAATTGTTGTAGTGTTTCTCTTTTTTCTTTCAGGGCCATAGAGACTGCGATTATTTTTCGTTTGATAAGGACTATTTATGCTTAAGAAATTACATTTTGTATCTGCCACCGGGCTTGCGCCCAACTGTAGACTAACAATAAATACAATTTACAAATTAATAGGCTACGTTTTAAGAGATAAGGGTCTTGTAAAATTAGCATTAGAGGGAAGCGTGTGGGGTAAAGGACAGAAGAGGGAAGGTCAAGGATGGAATGCGGTATCATGAAGGATGTGGTGGCTAAATGGAAATGAAAGGGCTTGCGAAAGATAGGTTAGTATGGAGGGTTTCGTCACGCCAGTCTTAGGACTGAATATCACAACAACAGCAATTTAAATGAAAAATATTCGATGTTCAATTGGCCTTATATGGAAAACAAGAGATGGTTAACTTACAAAATTGAATGTTCACCACGGCTGACCGTTGTTGCAGCGCGAGTGCGAGGGCCAGTCGCAGACCTCGAGGATGGGGTTGAAGTAGAGACCGTCGGGGCAGAGGAAGGGGACGGGCTTCCCGTGATCGCACTTGCAGAAGCGCGTGCAGTCGGACTCGTGCGGGAGGTGCTTGGCCCGCGTGTGAGGGTAGTCCGTGGGGCAAGTCCCCAAGCAGCGGCCTTTGACGGCGTCGGGATACGAGGGGACGCGTCCCTGGTTGTCGTCGGAGCCTTCGAACTCGGGGGATGCGGTGGGGCGATACTGCGGCTGCAGGGTGAAGTCTTTCACGCAGGAGCTGCGGGCAACGTCGAAGTAAAAGCCCCGGCTGCAGGAGGACTTGTAGGCCTGTCCCTGTCTGCACTCGTAGTAGACGCTGGGGTTGCTGTCGTCGGCGATGTAGGGACCTGGGGAGCCGTTGAAGGGGCCCTTCACCACCGAAGGGCAGCGAATCACGGGAGCACAGGTCACCACAGACGCCAAGAACAGAGTCAACACGACGGATCCCCACATTCTCAAAACTGTAACACGCCTCAATTTTAATATTTCTATAAACTCATAATTAAAAACATACATAAATGATTTTTTAAATTAAATTAAAAGTAGTCATTAGCGGCTTATACAAAATTACAATAACCAATACATTTATTGATCCTGAAATTGAATAACACTCCGTGGCAGTTACAAAAAATAAGCTTAAAATAAGGATAGTTACAAATACTCATATAAATTACATCTGAAAGAAAAAAATATAAAAAGTACCCATTGTTGAGATGTTTTTTCGTCGCACTTGACGATCACTTACACTTCCTAATTCTTCCCTTTTTTTGGTTAACAGGCTACATGAGGGTGATCCTGAAACAGGCAACTCCCCTTTAATAGCATAGGAAGGGAATTGAAAAGGGGGGATGCGGAAGGTAGAGCAAGGTAGCCAAGGGTTGACTAGGGCCCCCGAGCTATGGTTTAAGGATCCTACCCGGTGTTTCACCTAAAGAGATGCAGGGAAAACCCTAGAAAACCTGCATCAGGTAGGTCGGGCATTGGGTATTATTCTCACGCCCTTCCGAATGACGGGAGACGAGTTTGCTGTGGGGACGCAGCATTCCCTTCTCCGTGTCTCCACCAATTTCAGGAGGCGATTGGCCGACTGATCCAATGGGATCAGCGGACAACTCTTGCCATATGCCCAAGGTCTTTGACCCCAGTACATATACCTCCTAAAATAGGTGAAGGTGTCTCGGCATATGAGAACTTTGATAAAAAATACCCAGAGAGAGTGCGAGGCATCCCCGACATGATCAGGTAAGCCCCGCAGTCACTCTGGGCTGAAGCGTCTACGAGAAACTCCCGCAGCGCCTCCCTATCATGCTTGCTAATTCTTCCCTGTAAAACGTTGCTCTTGTTTAAAAAAACTTCTGCAGGTAAATTGTTCCAATCCCTTATTACCCCATTTAAAAAAATGAATATTTCCCAACGTCAGTTTTAAAGCTACTCTGCCCAATTTTACAATCATGATCCCGTCTACTGAAATAATTTACTTGTAAAAACTTTGACGCAATGTTCCTACTCCCCAGGGTTGTTGGCCTGCGTACGCTTTAAAAAAATAATAAAGCCCCGAGACGTAAATTTTGTCGACGTTTTTCTAACATATCCCAACGTAATTGATGAACCTTCTCATTTCCGTGACCAGGACACCGCTTATCCGCCTCTGCACCCTTTCCAGATCCTCGACCTGATATTTTCGGAACGGATCCCAAGAAATTATACCAATAAATGAAAATTGAAACGTCTGTCTTCTGAAAATTTTTCTCGAATTGGCTCCGAAAAGGCTCAGACGATTTCAATGAAATCCTTACGAATTAAGACAAGAATTCAAACTTCTGTTTTCGTGTGTGTTGCATTTCTACAACTTGCAGGTTTCAGAAGGTAGGAATATATATAATAAATATCTTTTTTTTTGGTAAACAGGCAACATGAGGGTCATCCTGAATCGGGCAACTCCCCTTTAATAGCATGGGAATGGAGTAGAAAAAGTGGAAGGGTAGGGCAAGGTATTCAATGGTTTACTAGGCCGCCCGGGCTATAAATAACCGCTTCAGTGGTGACTAAATTTTCCCCCCAAGTCATACCACTAGAGGATAATGAATACCCAAGTACTCCACTAGGGGGTTATAAGCCTATTAATGGGAGTGAGACATCTTTTCGGCAACATATGAACCACTAGTGCCATCACCACGGAAATCTTCCGGGGTACAATATTATGGGCATTGGGGCAAGGTCCGGAACTTTTCCGGGTGTACCAATTAAGGGACACGGGGACTGAAATTTCGACCAAAATCTGAAGAAAAAAATCGTTTTTCTAATGTTTTCATATTAACATGCACATTAATTCGATAAACTGAAAAAATCTGCCAAATTAAAGACGGAAGGGCAATTTTCATTAATATTTATTATTCTAATTTAATAAATTATTACTGTTTTTCAGAAAAAACGTGTTTAATGATTTCTGGTACCTAAAACCTTCTATGCGTCACAAATATTAGGATACTGTCTTCAATGTTTTTGAACATAATCTAAATGCTAATACCTTGAAATACAATTATTATTTTTTTAATTGTTTAAGTAGTTTATGTGAAAAAAAATTTCAAACTGATGAAAAGTGCTAATTTTTAAGTAACCGTATGAAGTTCATACTAAAAAAAATTATTTCCCCCTCCCCAGTTTTATTCAATTTTAAAAATAATACTGACAATTGATAACAATGGTCAGCCCTACATATAAATATAAAAAATCTCAAATATATTCAAGTACGTAACGCAAGGAACATTTTCAGAAGTGTCAAATTGGGGAATTATTAAAACTGGGGTCCCACAGGGATCAGTATTAGGGCCATTATTATTCCTAATATCATAGATTCAACTTCTAAAGCTATCCTCTTTGCAGATGATACTAGTGTAATAGTAAAAAGTAACAGACACACTAGAAGAGGCAAGTAACAATAATTTAACTAACCTGCTTACATGGTTTAATGGGAACGGACTAACAAGTAACTGTGACAAAACACATTTCATGCAATTTCACACACGGGAAACAACTTTACAATCTATAACACTTAAATACGACAGCAAAAATGTAAATGAAACTTCCTCTGTTAAATTCTTAGGTCTCTTAGTAAATAATAAATTAAATTGGACAGATCAGATTAATCAATTACTTAAGAAACTCAGCTCAGCTACATGTGATGCTGTAAGAGCAATGTCCACCTTCAGTCATCTAAAAACAAGAAAATTAGTATACTTTGCATATTTCCATTCTGTTTTATCATATGGTATTATATTTTGGGGCAACTCAGTAGGCGTAGATAAGATTTTTATTAGTCAAAAACGTGTTATTAGAGCAATATGTCAGTTTACCTCACGAACTTCTTGCAGAACTCTGTTCAAAAAGTTAGGTATTTTCACTTTGACGTGCCAATACATTTATTCATTGATGTTATTTGTAATCACAAATAGGCACTTATTTTTGAATAATTCTGATATTCATCCCTTCAATACAAGGAACAAAAATAATCTGTACAAAAAAAATGTAAAACATTGCACAGAAAGGTGTGCATTATTCAGGGATATCCATCTTCAACAGACTGCCGCATAGAATTAAACAGTTGTCCGATAACCAAGGTAAATTTAAGTCTGAATTATCCTCATTTTTGCTTAGCCACTCCTCCTATTCAGTAAAGGAATTTATAGAAGAATCGGAGACGAGTAATTAGTTTATAATGTTGGAATCGCCTTTCTATTTGGTTACAAAAATTTGTTATAAGTATATTTATCTTTTATATAATAAAATAATGTCCACATCCACATCCTTGAAGCTTATCTTCTTTACAGGATCTACGGAATATGATTATTATTCTATTCTATTCATCTCATGAAATCTCTGGTCCCCTGACGATTGTCCGCCTTATCGAGAACGAAGGACACAGCCTTCATATCTCACGACGAAGGTTGACACGGAACACGGATGGTTATTTATTTATTTTTGTCGATAAAGGGTAGTGACGTCATTATTATCGCCAATTTTGCTTTGTTTATGCTGAGTTACATAAGTTCCGGGAAGGAAAGCCGCTGTTCTATAACAGAAAACAGGAAGATTATAACGGACGGAGGTTCCTTGACCGAGTGTGATAAAGTTTAATCAATTCCCTATATTCCACATGTTCTGTTAGTGAAGATCACCATATTCTTTTTTATAATGCCATGGTGTATACACAGACCAGAGTTTGAATCCAGTCACATCCACTATATTACAGTGTATCGTGTATTACATGTCTGCGTTGTGGGAAAATGGTAGTCTTTTTACGAGGGAAATTGGTGGAATCCTTCATGGGCACTCGAGATGATTGATGGTATCCGGACTAGAGATGGTCAGGACTAGAGATGCAAATCAGGCAAGAACCGTCTTATCTAGTATATCTTACGTCTAATGAAAGTCCTGAACGTCTTCCTAACTCTTCTACTGATGAAGCGGGGCTGCCTCCGTATAGAAACTTTAACGTCCTGATCAAGCCTGTGTGCCGGTAAGTAACCCACAATGTCGTGTCTGCCATCTGTGAACCTAAGGTAAATCACCAACTTTCTGTCCCTCCTCTTTCTGTCTTTATTAATTTGTTTTAATAAACCTGACAATGTCCTTTTCATTGTACTGCATATTTCTTTAAGCTTGCTCACACATCAGCATTTAGATTCACTTACCTGACATTCGATTCCGAAATATCTGACATTTATTATCCAATGAATGGTATCCACTGATTTTATGTGAAGTGTATATTTATGTTTTTTAACAAAATACTTTATACATTATTCGTTATTTATTATAAATAATTATAGAATGAAAGACAATACAATAAAATAAAACTGAAAAGCGTCCTAAGATGAAAGACAGCCTATAAGTCAGCATAATTGCAGTATGAAACAGAGTTAGAAAGAGTCTTCTATGCATGATTTAGCGTCTATCGTGTTTATCAAGCATTTCTTTCATCTAGTTTAAAGAGTGGCGTTATGTGTTGTTGTTTGACAGCCATTTTCTATCATTATTTAGTGAGTGATTTAAAGATGCGTTATTTTGTTGTTGGCCATATTGAAATGCATTCTGATTTTCTCTCAATAATTTTTTTCTTTTCACCTTCCTGTAGTGTGCAATGCAGCAGAGAGAATGAGTGATTCAAGTCCTTGCCGAGAGAGCAGTGCTAGCTCCTTGCTCGGGGATCATGGCCGCGCGATCTGATTCAGACATCAAGTAGCTTTAGAATCACAGCTGCGAAGTGAATCAAAAGAGCTACCGCTCTTTTCTTACGATTCAATGATCACTCACTGCACAGAGGGAGATCTTCGTGATCAATCTCACGAATTTTTCGAGTAGAATATTATCAGATCGCTCTCGTAAATCGTATTTAATTTCAGTAGATATTTGCACGAGCCGAGGCTAACGTATTTAACCGCTCACTTGGTGCAGACCGGTTCTCTATCTTCCCTTCTGCGCATCTTCTTGCGTCACTATGATCTCTAGATGTTGCTAGGCTGATCTCTTTAGTATCTCGATCAATGACTGTATGCTGCCTCTCCTCGACGATGTCAATCTGCAGCAGGACGAATGGACTCATGTTGAGTAATTTTTATTTTCCTCTTAGAAAGTGATAGAAAAATAGAAACAACACTGGTAAGTTCTTCTGTGACATTATAAATTACTTCTTTCCCTTCCCACGCCAGAATATGACGTGGACATTTTTATAACAAATATTTGAGTCTTAAATGCAGTCGTGCGAAGTTGAACGTCTAATCTTAATTTATCTCTCTTTCTCTCTCTCTTTGCACCGCGATATCTCCACTTTCTCAAGTGGTCAACTTAAAGGCGTTCCCATGTAATTTGCTTATAATTACGTTTTATCCCTTTCAGAAAGAGAATAATTACCATTGTCGAGTGCATCGTCCACTTCACTCTTGAGTATCATGGACCAATATTCATTTAATATAAAAATACTTAAACACCGATTACATTCTTTCTTTTTATTATCATAAGTGTATAATAAATTGGAACTTTGCTCTCAGTTACCTTCAGATATGTACAGGAAAATCATTTTTAACTTATGAAATTGTACTCTTGAACACGTAAAAATATTATTATGTGCACACTTTTATATGTTAAGTTTATTTAATTTTTATAGCGGGAAAGAAAAAAACACAAATGAAATTAGTAAAAAATAAATATCACCATCGTTATTCATTGATCTAATTAGCGATGTATTATTTTTATATATTATTTTACTTAAAAAAGCAAGGTAGCCAAGTGTTGACTAGGATCCCCGGGCTATAGATCCTACCCGCCGATTCACCTAAAAGAGATGCAGGGAAAACCGTAGAAAACCTGCATCAGGTAGGTCTTGCGATTGTGTACTATTCTCACGTCCTTCCGAATGAAGTTGCAGTGGGGTCGCAGCATTCTCTTCTCCTTCTCCAGTTTAGGAGGCTCTTACAGTATGCTCAAGGTCTGCGACCCCAAAACAATAACGGATGTGCCTCCGATTGAGAAAACCGTAAAAAACTAGTGAGAGGGAGAAAACTAGGCATCCCATAAGGTAAGCCCCACCAACTCTCTAGATAAAATACTACAAGGATCCCTCAATAAATGTTTTGTAATAAATAGTAAAAATATAATTATTTACCTTATTAAAATAAATGACACATTTTTCACTATAACTTGATGCTAAGTAAATATAATTTTGTCTCATGTAGGTAATTTATTTTAGATAATTTTTGTGACTTTTATATTTAGATATGTTATTATGGTATTTTAAAATTTCATTAAATACAATTTTGCAAATTTATTAAATATCCACAACATGCTCTGGTTAATTTTATTCACTTAAAGTGATTAAATCTAATATTCATAGTACGCATAGTTTTCCGGGTTTACACTTAATCTCCATAAAAACGGCCTGATACACACAAATATATATTAATATGTATATATAACGGCTCCAATTTTTTTAATATTAAATTTCCGCGTGTTTTATTTTGAGATTTCGGCTTAATTAGGCATTATCATCTTTATGATAAAAATAAATACAGTTATATATATAATAGTTTTCATAACTTTTCACAGTAAAAATAATAAATGACACTATCTCCGTTCCTTTTATATATTTTAATAAGTTCGATATATTACATACACAGCGACACCGTGATGATATTGTAAGGCGTTACAATTAATGTAAATTAAAGTTTACGTTTGCTCCTGAGAAAGAAAAAGTGAAACAAATGCTGGATATGTAATATCTTTGACGAGATTGCGAGTCTCTGGTTGATTACGGTGAAGAGTATCTTTATTTTTATCCGACGTAATTGTATATTAGAAATAAAAGATATTATAATCATTATATTATATATCTAAATATAAAATTAATTATAAATATTCTGTGTAATTATTCTAGTTTTCTTTTTAAATGCAGTATGAAAACTTAAATCATAATTACAATTTAGGACGCATAAAATATGTGAGAAGGGAAATCTAATGGCAACATTTATAATTTGAAGCTAGAGCGAGTTCCCAGTGGATGGAGTACCAAGAATCTGTGGGGATAAATAAAATCGTAAAGACATTCTACTGTCACAATCTTGGTATCGACCTTTTCCCCTCCATTGTACCTTCCATCTGAGTGTCTTCTACATGAATCTGTCCCAATGAGTTGCTTTTGAGAGATCGTACTTTGCGATTTTATTTTTCGAATATCGCACAGAGACATATTAGACTGAAATGGCCTATAGTTGAAGAAACCTACACTGCATTTTCCTAAATTCAATGCCTTTTTTCTGTAGGTCAGGCTCAAGATACTTGTCCTTCCCCTTTCCGATGATTGTAGGCTCCAGACCTCATACAGGACTGTACAGAACTCGCCTACTGTTCCAATCGGAACGACCCCGGAGCATACACCTCCCTCAAACTGTTTTGTGTGTCTCTGATAATGGCAACCTTAACTCGTACCCAGAGGGAGAATAGCCAGCCCCTAATTCCGTCTCCAACTGATGCGGTTGACCTGTAGGACAAAGTTGCAAGGATTGACACTCACCGCCTTGAGCTTCTCCTGAGGAACTGCGACACGCCTGCTCTTCCTTTCAGTGAGTTTCTACAACACAATAACGCTATTTATTGTCCTTCGGACGGAATTTCCGTGTGAGTAAATGCGGTGATAGGAACCTCTTTTGACGGAAGGATCGGCTCACACCTTCCTGTCTGACTTCCGTCGTGGGAGAATC
The DNA here is from genome assembly GCA_034510155.1 of Eucriotettix oculatus. Lineage (NCBI taxonomy): Eukaryota > Metazoa > Arthropoda > Insecta > Orthoptera > Tetrigidae > Eucriotettix > Eucriotettix oculatus. Next base: position 27,852,058 of record CM067376.1, read on the forward strand.
CGTGACCACCTCCTCTTAAATCATCGACACTTCCTTCGACAGTGACCATGAAAGTGTATCGACCTCAAAGATGACGGAAAGGTGAATGGAACTTGTGACTGCGTAGTTCAACATTAAACCGTTGATGAATGTTTTAGTTAAACCTCAAATGATACAAATATAATAATAAACATTTACATATGCTATCATACATAAATATGTATTAACAAAGTTAATAAAAGAAACGTATGTGAAATATATGTATTATTGTCGTATTCACTCCCAAGCCCGGTCTGATGCAAATATCCATTCTAACCTTCCTTACGTAATTATTTTCATTTCCACGTAAGCACCACATCACAAGTTCATCCTAATCTGCTTAGCGTATTCCATCATTGTCCTCCCTCTTCTGTTCTTACCTCACACACTTTCCTCTAATGCTAATTTTACAAGACCCTCGTGTCTTAACACTTGGCCTATTAATCTATCCCTTCTCTTCGTCGACGTCCTCCATTTTGATATAAAGATACGACAATTTATATGACTGTGAAACTACATACCTGAAAATATAAACACATGATGAAATAAAATAAATAAGAAATTCATTTATCACATTTGTAGAACAGCCACAGGTGGACTACAATGGTTTAATAATTTGTGTTACAACTCTAAATATATAGTATCTGTTGTTTAGAATTTAAGATCAAAAAAGGAAAGCAGAAATCTTAAAAGGGGTTAGACAAGGATGCGGTCTGTTGCCCATGCTATTTAACTTATGTATAGAACAGGCGATGAAGACAGGTACAACGGAATACTGCAAAGGGAATAAATAGAAGTCAAACACTTCGCCGATGATATTAGGGCAGTCAGAAGAAGATATTGGATGAGTCCTTGGACGTCGACTCGGATTATCTCAGGTGGTAGAGCACACAGCTGGATATCAGAAGGTCCTGGGTTCGAGTCCCTGGTACGGTTAACATTTTCCCACTCTTGTCTTTCTTCTAAAATTTTGTTTTGCTTTTTTTTCTTCTCTGATATTCTTTTCTCTATTTCGCTTCTCATCTTTTTGCCCCTTTTTTATTCAGACCATGGAATATCCGAAAAAACTGGATAATTATATTAACTCACCATTGTCTATCTCTTCGTAATGCTACTTAAGGCGAGAGACCCACAACCTATCACCGCCATGAAATGTTAAATAATAATATGTTAAACCATAATAAATGGCATGAACGTGGTCGGAAAGGGAAAGATATCAATAGGAGGATTAATAGAGGGAAAACCACGGTAATGGCGTGTAGAACGGGAAACAGTGGAATAACAAAGGGTGTTAGATTGGGAAGGGATATTTTGAAGGAAGTTAAGGAATTCTGCTATTTGGGAATCGTAATAACTAGGGATGGTAGAAGTATAGTAGACATAAAGAGTAGGATAGCACAGCCAAGGAAGGTTTTGGCAAAAAGGAGGTATTTACTTACGGGTAATATAATTGAGAATATTATTAAATCATTGCTAAGAATGTTTCTTATGGTATTTGGCCTTATATGTGTGGTAAAAGTGGAAGACAGGAGTTTCAGAAAAGAAAAGAGTAGAGACTTTTGAAATGAGGTGCTATAGGGCAGATGGGCGGAATAGAGTAAGTAACGAGGAAGTTCTAAGATGAGCGAAGAACATGGAAGACGTTGACAAAGGAGGGATAGATTAATAAGCCACGGTTAAAGACATGAGGGTCTTGTAAAGTTAGCATTAGAGGAAAGTGTGTGGAGTAAGAACAAAGAGTGAGGCCAAGGATGGAATATGCTAAGCAGATTACGGAGGATTTTGGGTGTGCTAGTTATGAGGAAATGTAAACGTTAGCACAAGATAGGTTAGCATGGAGGGTTGCATCAGACAAGTCTTAGGACTGAATACCACAACAACAAAAACAACATCATGCTTATTCTGAAATTTGAATGTGGAAATACAGAACAGATCCGTAATTATCTAATTAATTTTTCTTCCTTTTCCTATTATGAGACCATCCATGGAATATTTTTCTTGGTGTGGGCCTACTATAGCTTCCATGACTTGGTTTCTTGATTGACCCAATTCAGAAAGTCCGTTGCCCCTTGGTTGGTGTTGCTCTTGACTGAAACCTTGTGTTGAAATATTGCAGGAATGTCTGACTGGACACGGCGGCTTCGTCAAAAGCCGAAGGCTATTTATTAATATCTGCCATAGTCCCGCAGTCCCTCTCCAAGTTGGACTTGCCAAAAGGGTGGATGATCTCAGCAAAGGCAAGAGTCGTCGACGAGAAGAGAAGAGAACAGCCGAGTCATGTAGAGTGTTTTTGATGATCTCCGCGAGTCCATTAAGATAAGGAGAATTCGTTCCCAAAGAGATGCACAAGTTGTACACGCATTAATCTCCATTTACGTCAATTTGTAGATGTTACGTCGGTACTCATCAACAGATAACGACGGGAACAGACGCATTTAAACGGGGAAAAGGAGCAAGATGCAAATAATTAGCATATTAAATAAATATTAAATTTGCAAATCGGAACATGAATTTGTTTCACTCGAATGGCGAATTTTAGGAATACGCGATGGAAATCCCTCAGCTCTAACCTATTTTATGAACTGAAACTTAAGATCAACATGGAAATAAATATCGAGATTGGAAAAACCAAGGTAATTGGACTGTAGTATGGGAAACAATGGAATAGATTGGGAAGGGACATTTTGAAGGAAGATGAAGAGTTCTCGGGATTCCAGTCGGGTGATGTCGTTTGTAGTCCACAACGTTTCTATGGCTGACACCGCCATATTATTCACCTTCAAGGTGAATTCTTCACCTGAAGAAGATGGCGGTGTCAGCCATTGAAACGTTGTGGACTACAAACGACATCACCCGACTGGAATCCTGAGAACCCTTCATCCAGCATCTTCGTCGGGAAACTCTACGTTCTCTATTTTGAAGGAAGTTAAGGAATTCTGTCCCTTGGGGAGTATAGTTGGGGACATAAAGAGGAATTTACATAGGTCTAATATAAGTTGAATATTAGAAAATATTAGAAAATCATTGCTAAGAATGTTTATATGAGTGCGAAACGTGGACGGTAGGAGTTTCAGAAAGGAAAAGAACAGAAGGCTTTGAATGGTGGTGCTGTAGGAGAATACTGGAAATCAGATGGGTGGATAAAATCACTAACGAGGAAGTTATAAACAAAATAGTGGAAGAGCGAACAAAATGGAGGACGTTGACGAAGAGAAGGGATAGATTAATAGGTCACGTTTTGAGTCATGAGTTATTTTGTAAAATTAGCATTAAAGGGAAGTGTGTGGGGTAAGAACAGAAGAGGGAGGAAAAGGACGGAATACGCTAAGCATATTTGGGAGGATGTGAGATGTGCTAGTTATGTGGAAACGTAGGCTTGCACAAGATAGGTTAGCATGGAGGATTGAATGAGACCAGTCTTAGGACTCAATACCACAACAACAACGCTATTTTAATTTTATGTATGTTAATTAATATGCACAAATCCCGATTCACATAATAAAGTTGAACAAAACGGTCATTTCCCATAATACTGGATAATCTGATTTAATTTCGGTGCGAGTCGTAAGCATGAATCATTTGATAATGTTAGACATTTCGAGCCCAAAAAATTGATTGTTTGCATTGCATTTTCAAAAGGTTTTGTAGATCCAATATTATTTAGCAACATAACGATGAAAATACTTTGTATAAAACGTCAAAGGCTTACACGTTTTATTATATCATTTTTTGGAAAAAATTTCCTGTTATCGAGGGGAGGGAGCGCTGAAATTAGTCGATATAGGACACTGAGGGTCCAAACGGACATGAAGCGCCCGTAGATTTAAGCACAAGTGTGACGTCACAACCGCTCCGCTCCACTTGTCCCTGTGGTGGGTCCATGCCAGACGCATGAGTACCAATACTCAAGAGATATCGTCTCCTCCATGGTACCTGTGTAGGTCATGTCATGTTTGTTAACCGCTTATTTTTTTACAAGAAAATCAAAAAAGTCTTACTTTAAACGAAGTAAGTACGAGCGTTGTAAAAAATAAACCCTTAAATGGTATTAAACATATACAATTGTCAGTTTATTCAGCTTTGGCCAATGTTGAAGTATGCAGTATTCTGTAGTGGCTGGACCGAATTACAACGGCCTTGATTTAAACACCTAATTAATACACGGACAGTGTGAAATTTTCACGGGTTACTCTGTCAGCGTTCTGTTTTAACGATCACATTTTTTTTTCTATGGAGTCAGGACAGGCTGTTTCTTCGACTTTACAATCCTGAGATATTTTACGTTTTTATTTAACATTTCATGGCGGTGATAGGTTGTGGGTCTCTCGCTTTAAGTAGCATTACGAAGAGATAGACAATGGTGAGTTAATATCATTATTCAGTTTTTTAGGATATTCCATGGTATGAGTAAAAAAGGGCAAAAAGATGAGAAGCGAAATAGAGAAAAGGATATCAGAGAAGAAAAAAAGCAATACAAATTTTAGAAGAAAGATAAGAGTGGGAAAAAACTCAACCGGACCAGTGACTCGAACCCAGGACCTTCCGATATCCAGCTGTGTGCTCTAACAACTGAGATAATCCGAGTCGACGTCTCCAATATCTCTCCATACCCGTAAGGTTTCACCTACCAATCCACTAATTTGCGTAAATTGATCACAGGCGCATTGAATTCTAATCTAAGGAAGTGGAAATACTTCAATTGAAGCTCAATGTCCATAGAAGGATATCATAGAGGAAACCGAACAAACAGGTTAGGTTTTCCCCTGTGAAAGTGACGCATTGAAACGTCTAGCAGGAAGGCGAAGTAACAAAGAAATTAGAGTAAGAGAGCAAAGTAAGAAAATGAATTAGTGAAATTACTACTATGGCGTACTGTTTCTTGTTGCTTCATTCAGGTGCTATATGCATGGATAGATGTGTTTGTAAGATTAAGCCGAATCAAGATTGGTCGAACTCTAGTATTACGCATCTGATTGCCTCTCCCTGATGACGAACAGAGTTTTCTTACTGTTCGAAACGGTGGAGAAATTTCCCCAATTTCTTCTCTTACTCTGGTTTATTGGGGTAATTTCTCTAATTACTTTGCTCTCTTACCCTAATTTATTTTTTACTCTGCCTTACTGCTAGCCGCTTCACTGCGTCACTTTCACAGGGTTACACCAGTATGATTATAAGTATAAAATCATATTCCATAAATCCTATAGAGAAGCACAAGCTTCAAGGATGTGGAACGAGTCAGAGATTTTGCATAGGTTGCTTTATTAATATTAAAATATACTGTAACTATTCACTAATTTTTAACTTATAATAACATTTTCTTAAGTTCTATACAGAAGACATACAATTTGTACCTTATATATAAAATTGATAAATATTTTTACATCCTATACTAAAAAATTAGTGTTCTGATAATGTTCTTTCATAATTATAAATATCTACCCTATGATACAATCAGCTCCATAAATTCTTCAACAGAGTAGAAGGAGTGGCTTAGTAAGAGCTTAGTTAGTTCATATTTGAACTTGTTTGGATTTATTTTTAATTGTTTAATGGAGGTGAGAAGTTTATTAAATATGCTAATAGCATTGTAATGTACACCCTTTTGTATTACGGTTAGAGACTTCCCTTCCTTCCCTGTGTAAATTGTTTTTACTTCTGGTATCAAAGTCATGTATTTCTGAGTTTAGTGTGAAGAGGTTACTGTTATTAATAACAAATAACATGAGTGATTGAATATGAGTGCCAGTATTCCAGTTTTCTTGACCTGACATAATATTCTAACAGCCTTTTTTTGAAGTGTAAATATTTTATCTTTCCCTGATGCATTGCCCCAGAATATTATACCATATGTCATTATAGAGTGGAAATATGCATAATAAACTAATTTTCTAATGTTAGGATCACTACAACTTGTCATAATTCTAAGAGCAAAGGTTGCCGAGCCTAGTTTTCGCAGGAGAATATTAATATGATCCTTCCAGTTTAATTTATTGTCCATGGATATACCTAAAAATTTGTAAGTAATAAACTCCATGTTTTGAGTCTGAATTTTAAAGTGATACGGAAAGAAAGTGTCTGTTTTCATTCATGGGAATTTTTAACTATAATAAACTAACAAAATTGTTCGGTTTCCTCTCATTACCTTGTCTCTAGGTTGTTTCTCAGCTTTCCCTCGTCACTCTCTCTAAAAAACGAACTTGTTTGTTTCGGTTTCTTTCGTCTCCGATATCCTTAGCTAAGATTTTCTTCTGATCTATCCTTTTCCCTTTATCACTAAGACAGAATATTCACTAAGACGAAAAAATTCAATAATGAAGAAAAAGATTATGCGGAAGGGAAATCGTAAATATACACATAAAAATTAAATTAAGTGTTCTACAGAGAATTGAATTGATGATACTGACAACTGAATGTAAATTGACGCGTTTACTGTGGTTAATAACAATTCTCTCTAAAGTAGGTCGACTTCTTGTCCCACGCCAATCCCATAACTGGATATTAGGTTTTCTGTGTGGAAGCAGCATTCCCGGCTCTATGCCTCGACTTTGTTGGAAGGTAGCTGGCAACTCGCCCATGGGTCGACGTCCCGGGAGCATACGCCTCTCAAAACAGACCCTCGAATTGTGGTTATCTGAGTTCAAAACCAGAGAGAGAAGAAATCATCCCCCAAGTTAGCCCCCTCCGTCTCTCCAGGAACATTCAAAACTAGTTGTTGTAACGGGCCGTGTTTTTATCTTGTTTATATTTGCAGATTAGACAAGAAGAGAACAAGGCTTTATCTAGTCATGGGAACATTCAGACACTGGTATGATATCTTCAATTACCAGGTATTCTGCTGTGTTACTCGTGTTCCCCCCCTCCCCTTTCCCTCCTTTCTCTACCCGCCGTTGCACCTCGAGTGTTGTTTGGAATGTAACTGACGCATTCGCTGCATCGTGAAAATAACATTAACATTTTATCGCATTTATAATCAATAATTTCAAGCTGCAATTCAATGTAATGTATGAGGCACATATCACGATGGCCTCAGGTGTGCGTCCGTTGTCACAGAATGTCTTCTTTGGAGAGAAAATCACATATTTTAATTTCGTCAAAACTCTTTTATATAAAATTAAATCAATTTTGGGGATCTAATAACTGATAATTGAAGAAGTCAAATGAATAAGAATAATCAATAAGCATCAATCAGCCATAATATTAGCCATTTAAGTCTGGTCTTTTTCCGTATTTTCAACAATTGTTAAACTGATCAAGTACCACATTTATCTATGCATTCAAATTAGCTTAAAGCTAATTACATATTCCCAATTCTACTTTCATGCACAATACAAAACTTCTTCTAAATCCAAATTCACTTTACATTTAATGTGTCTTTTTTGAACTTTTTTTGGCGGGTAACAGGCTACACGAGGGTGATCCTGAAGCAGGCAACTCCCCTTTAATAGAATAGGAAGGGAATAGAGAAGGGGGGATGCGGAAGTAAGAACAAGGTAGCTAAGGGTTGACTAGGGCCCCCGGGCTATAGTTTAGTGATCCTACCAGGTGTTTCACTTAAAGAGATGCAGGAAAACCCTAGCAAACCTGCATCAGGTAGGTCGGGCAGTGGCTACTATTCTCACGTCCTTCCGAATGACGGGAGACGTGTTTTCTGTGGTGTCGCAGCATTCTCCGTGTCTCCACCAGTTTTAGGAGGCAGTTGGCCGACTGATCCAATGAGAACAGCGGACATCTCTTGCCATATGTCCAAGGTCTTCGACCCCAGTACATATACCTTCCAAAACAGGTGAAGGTGTCTCGGCATGTGAGAACTTTGAAGATAAAAAACAAAGAGAGTGCGAGGCATTTCCGACATAATCAGGTGAGCCCCGCAGTTCACTTTTAAACTATAAAATTAAACTATTTTTAAATACATCTAAACGTCAAATAGAATGTGAGTTAGAAGATCAGTTGGTTTGAAGAATGCAGGGAGAAGAGAAGCAATATTGACACTGCGTCTAATTTTAGAAGACAGGATGTGAAAGAACAGACCTACGCATTTGTAGATCTAGAAAAAGCGTTTGATAATGTGAACTGGAATAAACTATTAACGATTTTGAAGAGCACAGGAATAAAACTTATAGAAAGAAGGTTTATACATATCCTCCACAGAAGGCAGTCAGCAGCAATTAGAATTGAAGATTAAGAAAAGAAAGCAGAAATCGAGAAAGGAGTAAGCCAAGGACGCAGTCTGTCACCCATGCTATTTAATTTCTATATGGAACAGACGTTGAAGAATGTTAAAACGGAATATGGAAAAGGAATCGTACTGCAAGGAGAATAAATAAAAACCCTACGCTTTGCCGATTATTGTAGTATTAAGGGAGTCAGAAGAAGACTTGGAAAGACCTATAAATAGCGTGAACATGGTCCTGGAGAAAGATCTAAATTATGAGGATTTATAGAGGGAAAACCGGAGTAATGGGGTGTAGTATGGGAAACAGTGGAATAACAAAGGGTGTTAGATTCGGAAGGGATATTTTGTTGGAAGTTAAGGAATTCTACTACTTGGGAAACGTAATAACTAGGGATGATAGAAGTATAGTAGACATAAAGAGCAGGATAACACAGGTAAGAAAGACTTTCGGGAAAATGAGAAATTTAGTTACTGGTAATACAGATGTATTAGGAAATTGTTGCTGAAAATGTTCGTATGGAGTTTGGTGTTATATGGGTGCGAAACGTGGACGATAGGAGCTGCGCAAAGGAAAAGGAGCCTTTGAAATGTGGTGCTATAGGAAAATGCTGAAAATCAGATGGGTGGATAGAGTAAGTAACGAGGAAGTTTTAAACAGAATAGGGGAACAGCGAAGAATATGGAGAACTTTGACCAAGAGAAGGGATAGAATAATAGGCTAAGTTTTAGAGACATGATGGTCTTGTTAAAATTAGCATTAAAGGGAATTGTGTGGGGTAAGAAGGATGTAATACGCTAAGCAGATTAGGGAGGATGTTGGATGTAATTCTTATACGGAACTGGAAAGATACGTTATATTATTGTTGTAAGTGCATTATCAATTACTAAAATCTTTCCCGACTGTTTTGTCATTATATATTTGTTTAATGATTGTGAACATTAATTTTTCAGAAGGCATACCCATTTCTTTTTCGTATAAAAGAGTAAATTTAATCAGAGTAATTCCTTTTCAAGTCCCACCGAATAATGTCAGACACTTTATCCTTATTACTTGGACCTTTTTTTAAACAATAATATCCGTTTCCAAATACATACAACTACAAAATAAATTATAAACAATAATAACCGTTCGAATTCTGCTGAAGTTGAAATAATATCTATGGCTGGTTACTGTAAGAATCTCTTTGGAAGAGAAAAAAAGAAGGTCGGCAAGCGGGATGTTTGGTTGTGGAATTTTAGAAGAAAAGCAACTACAATCATCGATGTAAGTACGAAACGTACAATAGCGAACCGAAACAAATACCAAAATTGCTTCAATCAGTATTTAATAATATTAAATCTGTCTCACAAGTACCTATAGTTTGTATTTATCGGAACTTTTATCATGTATTCAAGTGTGTATTGTGAATTTCTCCATCGCCCGCAGTTCTTTTTAATTTCATATTTTTTTAATAGGCGTTTTTCTCATATGGCAAGAGTTGTCCGCTGATCCCATTGGATCAGTCGGCCAATTGCCTCCTGAAATTGGTGGAGACACGGAGAAGGGAATGCTGCGACCCCACAGCAAACTCGTCTCCCGTCATTCGGAAGGGCGTGAGAATAGTACCCAATGCCCGACCTACCTGATGCAGGTTTTCTAGGGTTTTCCCTGCATCTCTTTAGGTGAAACACCGGGTAGGATCCTTAAACCATAGCCCGGGGGCCCTAGTTAACCCTTGGCTACCTTGCTCTACCTTCCGAATCCCCCCTTTTCAATTCCCTTCCTATGCTATTAAAGGGGAGTTGCCTGTTTCAGGATCACCCTCATGTAGCCTATTAACCAAAAAAAAAAGTCAACTTTAGTCAAAACAGAAACTTTATTATGATAATAATTACTTTCCTTCCCTTATTTATATCAGTCACTTCAAAAAACCATAAGTGTATTTCAATTGTGATTTCCAAAATTTATTCGGAAGAAGCTTTCTGCAATTGCCATATTCTTCTACAAAATAAATTACAATATTTGAAACATTACAAGTTTTAAATAAATATATATATAATGTACATATATATATATATATATATATATATATTACTATATATATATATACATATGTAGTAATTTATTTTGTAGATGAATATGGCAATTGCCGAAAGCTTCTTCCGAATAAATTTTGGAATTCAAAATGGAAATACACTTTAGGTTTTTTGAAGTGACTGATATAAATAAGGGAAGGAAAAAAATTAACATAATTAATTATCAGTCTTTAAACAAAAATTTAACAGAAACTTTTTTCTCTGAGAAATAAAAATGTCATTCTGATAGTATTTTTTTCCTGCTTCATTCAAATATGAGAATCAGTTTTCACAAATCACGCAACACGGGAACGTGATCAGGAGTCACTGGAATTACTGGAAGAAATTACAAAGGCAGAAACGGACGGTACGTAGTTATTTCTGAAGATTTTACCAGAAAGGCAGATATATTTGGATAAATGATTTTTAGAGGCCGATGAGAAGCGGAAAAGCAGAAACAGAAGTGTTGTGTTTCATTTCTTGTACAAACCATTGAGAAGAAAATGCCGAGAAGTCTCGTCCATGGCTTTCTCTGGTCATTTACAGCAGAGACTAAAGAAAGCCCTGGTCATATATTATGACGTTATAGATCCAACTCTAAGCTACCTAAATGCGTTAAATTATTAATTTTTGTATAAAAGTTATGCGAATATAAATATATACTACTGGAGAAAATGGTTTATAGTGCTTAATAAATTTAGAAAATTTTCCTATTTGGTTTCAATATACAAGCTAATTATTTCCTGGTTCTAAGAAAGCTTCTTACACAGACACCTGAGAATTTGTGATTATAATTTTTTTATCCAATCGAAAACATGAGAGAAATAGTTGCTTTGCCGAACCATACATTTGCGAAATAGGCCATTAGCGTTATCTGCCATAGTTCTCAAGATATGAGTGGTAGCAAACTAATGAAAAGTGAAGAGACTGACGTCGTCGGCGATAGCGATTCTTCAGGTATAAAAGTGTTTGGACCAGATTTGGGAATCGCAGAGACGTTGATTTGCGTGTGACCAGGAACTCCAAGATGGCCGGTAAGTGCGCCGACCCTGTTGTGCTTGTTCAGGCTGCGAGGCAGACAGTGGACCGAGTTCTTCTTGCAGGTCTGTTGCTCGTCTTCGTCGCTCTCCTGGGAACCTCGCAGCTCGCGTCTGCCGTTCCCGTGGGAACCTGCCCTGCTCAGGACCCTCTGGAATACACCGTCCACCTCCCCGACAGTTCCGACTGCACCATATTCTACAAGTGCGACCACGGAGGCCCGGTCCTCTTCCACTGCCCCGACGGTCTGCACTTCAACCCCACCCTCTCGGTTTGCGACTGGCCTCAGAACGCTGGTTGCTACGGAGACGGCGGATCTGATGGCAGCAGCTCCACGGCTCCTCCGGGAACCACTCCTTGTCCCGCCATCGGCACTTGCCCCGAATACGACAGCCCTGACGACATCGTCAAGCTCCTTCCTCACGCCGACAACTGCACCTTGTACTGCCGCTGTGACCACGGAGTTCCCATCACCATGCCCTGCGCTCCCGGAACCTGGTTCAACCCCGTCCTCGAGGTCTGCGACTGGCCAGAGGACTCCGGTTGTATCTCCGGCGGGTCTACGACCAAGCCTCCCACGAAGTCTACGCCGACAACAGCTACTTCCGACCCACCATCCAGTCCGTCAACGGCAGCTCCTCTCTGTCCAGCAATTGGCACTTGCCCCGAATACGACAGTCCTGACGATATAGTAAAGCTTCTTCCTCACGCTGATAATTGCACCCTTTACTGCCGCTGTGACCACGGAGTTCCCATCACCATGCCCTGCGCCCCGGGTACCTGGTTCAACCCTACCCTTGAAGTTTGCGACTGGCCTGAAAATGCTGGTTGCATCTCTGGTGGGTCTACAACTAAGCCTCCGACTTCTGGTTCTACCAACAGTCCATCCACCAATCCTCCATCGAGTCCTTCAACGTCTGCTCCTCTGTGCCCAGCCATCGGCACTTGCCCTGAATACGACAGCCCTGACGACATCGTCAAGCTGCTCCCTCACGCTGACAACTGCACCCTTTACTGCCGTTGTGACCACGGAGTTCCCATCACCATGCCCTGTGCCCCAGGAACCTGGTTCAACCCTACCCTTGAGGTTTGTGACTGGCCCGAAAATGCTGGTTGCATCTCTGGTGGGTCTACAACTAAGCCTACGACAGAAACAACCCCAACGTCTGGCACTTCTGGACCTACCAACAGCCCATCCACCAATCCTCCATCGAGTCCTTCAACGTCTGCTCCTCTGTGCCCAGCCATCGGCACTTGCCCTGAATACGACAGCCCTGACGACATCGTCAAGTTGCTCCCACACGCTGACAACTGCACCCTTTACTGCCGCTGTGACCACGGAGTTCCCATCACCATGCCCTGTGCCCCAGGAACCTGGTTCAACCCTACCCTTGAAGTTTGTGACTGGCCCGAAAATGCTGGTTGCATCTCTGGTGGGTCTACAACTAAGCCTCCGACTTCTGGCTCTACCAACAGTCCATCCACCAACCCTCCATCGAGTCCTTCAACGTCCGCCCCCCTGTGTCCGGCCATCGGCACCTGTCCAGAATACGACAGCCCCGACGACATCGTCAAGCTGCTCCCACACGCTGACAACTGCACCCTTTACTGCCGCTGCGACCACGGAGTTCCCATCACCATGCCCTGTCCCGAAGGAACGTGGTTCAACCCCCTCCTGGAAATCTGTGACTGGCCACAAAATTCTGGCTGTATCTCCGGCGGCTCGACGACTCAGGCTCCTTCGTCCCCCAGCTCCAGCTCATCGGCCCCTTCCTCGTCTGAAAGCCCGTCTTCCAGCACTCAGGCGCCATCTTCGTCCACTGCGGCTCCAGAAGGCAACTGCGACGCCGTCGGGACCTGCCCCGAGTACGACCAAGACTCCATCGTGGTGCACTTGCCCAGTCGCACTGACTGTACCGTTTACTGTCGCTGCGACCACGGCGTTCCCATCAAGATGCCTTGTCCGGATGGACTCTACTTTAATCCCAAGCTGGAGGTCTGCGACTGGCCTCAGAACGCCGGGTGTACCGCCGAGAACGCCAGGTAAACACCTGATCCTTTGCTCAGTTTCTCCACAACCTTTCTAACAAAACATTTAATTATTTCCTTTATTTTTTTCAGGAAATAGATTCCTGTTGATTCTGAGTGAATCCCTTCGAGGGAACAAACATAATTATTATGCCTTTTACTAACACAAATTATTTATAATAGGGATTTATTCAACCAGAATCAAAAAAAATCTTGCTATTAATTAATTAATTGTAATCACAAAAAACTATGTATCACATTTTTGAATAGCAATAAAAGTCGCATATAATTCTACTATTCTTTGTATCATTCTTTCATGCGATCCCATTGAATGAAAAAGATGGACAACATCATCTAAAATTAACCCCAACCCTCTCCCTCTGACAATTAGAATTTTAATAAAACCAGTACACAGCGTAACTTATTTTTATAAAGAAATAAATTAATTTCATTTAATATTATAAATAAAGTGCATATAAAGAATGTACAAAAGTCATAAATGGAATAATTCCATTTGAATACGTTTCGTCCCCCAACTTTAGGAACCTCCTCGGTTCTTTAATTAAAATATTGCAAAATTTCGGATTGCTGCTGCAACGTTCCGGGTCGTCATTTCAAATAAAATTATTCCATTTCTGTTTTTTGGCCATTCTGTGCATTTCATTTTTAATGAATATATTAAATTACACAATTATAACGTGGTAATACTTCAATTATTTATGAATAATACCAATATTAATCAATAAAATAATTAAAGTTAATCTGACTTAATGATGACTGGTCTGATGTACTCCTACATGATAACCTATCTTGCGCAAGCCTTTTCATTTACGCATAAGTACCACATCCTCCGTAATCTTCTTAGCGTTTTCCATCTTTGGCCTTCCTCTTCTGTTCACACTTCCATGTAATGCTAATTCTACAAGACCCTCATGTCACCAAACGTGGGCTATTAAACTATCCCTTCTCTTGGTAAACGTCCACCATATTGTCCTTAATATTAAAAATAGCCAAACGTCAGAAACATGTCTTCTACAATTCAATAAAAATTCTAAATGTATTTTAGATCTTACCAATTACTTTGAAATATTCAACCATGTTCTGAATTTCTTGTGAATATAATTGCAATAATTTATAATTTACATCATTCATACCAAAGTTGGTCAATAGTCTAAATTCCAATGAATTTTCTACTTTAATCTCTCCAAAATTTGCCACCTAATAATACTCCAGTTATAATAGTTAATAGTGTCAACTGTAAGCGTTGTTTAGTGTTCTCTCAAGATCATAATTAAAGAGTAACACAAACACTTTTCGATAAGCACATCCTAAGGGTCAAAATGATCGTTTTTATTATTCATCGCTCCGTGGACTTTAGAAGAAGACGAGACAGACCACTGGCATCAAGGATTGCTTTCCAAAATTACTCTATTCACGAGCTTTTTCCCCTCCTTTGTGGATTTGTCTCGCCACTACCTAATGATTTGCCACTAGACTAACCTACCTACGTACTCCCAGGTACCAATTTCTTAGAGAGGCGGCTTTGGTCGGCCGCGCGCATTGCTCCTTTCCGGACTAACGTGTTCAGGGTCGCCCCGAATGGAAGTGTTGCACTTGCGATAAACTTGTCGCCTCATTCCAGCGGACCAGAATGATCTCCCAGGCTAGGTCTATGTCCTTCTGACAGCATTGCTAGCTGATCATTGTGGCCAGGCAGTTTCATCATCGGTCCAGCCTCCCGCCGGAAGATTTGAAACCCGATGATGGCGTTTGGAGCCTAAAGGCCCCATTTCCCTCGTCCTTTCGACACCTTAGTCGCTCGAAAGCGACTCGATTACTGCTTTCGGTCCGTCTCAGTTATTATCACTGGCAGGATCAGGAAGCCCCTTCCCAGAGCAACCCCATAGGCAAGTAATAATAACCTGAAGTAAAATTGTAATTTTCTACAGTACAAAATTACAAATTTATTCTTGCTCAAAACTTCTTTATAATTTCCGTAAAATTAGTAGCCTTTGGGATTTAAATACCTAAATAAGGAGGCGGCGAATTTGTAAGCACATTATATTTTTAAAAAAAAATTGGAATAAAAAGTTTTTCCATAAATCTGTATTAATATTTTTGTCTCAATGTAATTATAACTAGCAAATCCTACATCCTCCCTAATCTGCTTAGCGTAATATACTTCCCTCTAATGCTATTTTTACAAGACCCTCGTGTCTCAAAACGTGGCCTATTAATCTATCCCTTCTCTTGGTCAACGTCCTCCATATTGTTCGCTCTTCCGCTATTCTGTTTAGAACTTCCTCGTTACTTACTCTATCCACCCATCTGATTTTCAGCATTCGCCTATAACACCAGATTTCAGTGGCTTCTATTCTTTTCCTATCTGAAACTCGTACCGTCCTCGTTTCACATCCATACGAACATTTTTATCAATGATTTCCTATTATTCACACGCACACTTCCCATAAGTAAATTATGCTGCCCAAGTAGCGTAATTCTTTAACTTCCTTCAAAATATATTTTCCGCTGTTCTCCATTCTACACACCATTACCTTGGTTTTCCATCTATTAATCCTCATATTTAACTTTTTCCCTTTCGGACCACGTTCATGTCATGTATTATTGTTTCCAAGTCTTCTGACTCCCCTAAAACTACAATATCATTGGCAAAGCGTATGGTTTTTATTTCTTCTACTTGCAGTAATATGATTCATTTTCCATATTCCGTTTTAACTTTCTTCATCGCCTATACAATATTAAACGGCATGGGCGACTGACTGCATCCTTTTCTTACTCCTTTCTCTTCTATCTTCAGTTCTAATTACTGCTGACTGCCTTCTATGGAAGTTAAGTATAATCCTTCTTTCTCGTTAATTTATTCCTGTGCCCTTTAAAATCCTTAATAGTGTGTTCCAGTTCACATTATCAAAGGTTTTTTCTAAATTTTCATACGTCAAGAACGTAGGCCTGTTTTTTCTTATCCTGTCTTCTAAAATTAGAAGCAAAGTCAATATTTCTTCTCTTGTCCGTACATTCGTCCTAAAACCAATCTGATCTTCTCCTAACTCACATTCTATTAACCTATATACTAGGGGGATATCAGTGGGTTTGCCTACAGCGGCAAATATGTGAGGGCAGAGAACCCACCCTTGGGGGCCTCCCCCTCCCCCCCTGGTTACTTCTATGTCTACGCTTAAGTGACCTCACTCTCTTCTCCAACAGCTGCAGCATTCCCCGTTGAAGCTTCCGGATGTTGCTCGACTATAATTTTAATTTTTTCATGTTTCAAATATTTAATATGATTTTACTTACCAATAATTTAGAATAAACCCCAACTTGAAAACTTTCAACAGCCCACTTACAAAAATAACTTACAACACCTTTGAATCATACAAAACCATGTGCCTAGTTGAATAAAATATGTTTCATCAACCTCTAAAGAAAAAAACACAGGCTACTTTGCTGATGATACAAAAACACTTTCTGCATTGCACAGATCCTGCTGCCACATCACTGAACCTCCAAGAGCACATTCCAAATAATTGAAACCTGGGAACCTAATTGAAACATGGAAAATAAAAGTAAATGGATCAAAATGACCCCACATAACATTTACCCTACATTGAAGCTTAATCAATTCAAAATTCAAAATTTTTAGTAGTTAAATATCTTGATCTCCACTTGAATGGAGGGAGCACATGCATGAAAACGATAGATTTAAAATCTAAAGGGTTAGATTTGTTAATTGCATTCAAATCTGAATTATTGAAAATAAACTTCTGTTTGAGAGATTCTACAGGGCATGTTTACTTGCACAGTAGGGAAAGGAGAAGGGAAGTATTGTTGTTGTTTGAGGAGGAACTGCCCCTCCAAGCAGCCATCCCAAAACATGACTAAAAACGTTACTGTAGATTATGCACAACCAAAGACTGAAGACATGCTGACTGATGAACTTGTAATAGAAACTGAAGAGGCGTCGTTGGACCTTCACTCCTCAATGATATCAAAACAAACAGCATTAAAATATTGTACAACATGGAAAATTAGTAATAGAACTTAAATTTACCATAATTTTTCTATTTTGTTTTCAGAAATTTTTAGGTCCAGAAAACTGCTCAAATCATTTTATTGTCAGTTTGAAGATTTTTGGAAATAATCTTTAAGATGTATTTCAAATATAGCATCTGCCAAAAATAATTGTGTAATAATTACATTTAAATGAATAAAATGACAGCATTAAAATTATTTATTCGAGTTGGCCAATAACTTTCAAAATACATATTTCACAATTGCATAGACAAAAGTTTGAAAAAAAAATAAAGAAATGAATGCAGGTAAAATGTTTGTACATGAAACAACAATCTCGGTTCTTAATCGATTCTTCGACTTTTACAAATGTTCTCAAAATGAATGAAAATTAAATCTTAAACGATGCTAAGTGGCAAATGAACATTAGGGCCTAATTGTATCAGTTATCAGACAAGTTTGATTGTTTCAGAAAAATTTATTTGCAAATGAATTAATGACAAAGTTTTGTAAAAATTGTTCCAGTCCCCCCCTTTCTTGAATACAGGTATTTATAATGATTCTCTTTTAAATAAATGGAACAGGTTATGCTGAGAAATAACCATACAAAACTAATAATACATTTTTCCAGTATTTGTACAAGTTTCACAAAAACAAATTATGATATGTCTAATTTTGTTGAACAAAATTGGTAAAAACACACACTGTTTAAAAATGTTACATCAATAATTTATAAAAACAATTAATACTAATAGCCATTTCATTTTTAATTTTGAGCTCACTGTGCCCATTCATACCACTTCAGTACACTAACCATTTGACAAGTTTAAACCAACATTTGGAAAATGTTAATATAAAAAACATTCATAGAATACTTGTCATGGCAAAAGACGGCAGAGAGTAAAGCTGCCTCGTACAAAAAAACAACAGAAAACTTTATTAGAATCACAGATCTTACAGACCATTTATCTCACTCAGAGTAAATAACTGATACACTTGCCAATTGAAATTCTTAGGAAAAACATTATGAAACAGATGACATGAGAATTCGTCCTCCAAGCCGGCAAAGTAGATCCGCAGATTAAACCTGTTTGACATCAGGGACAACGTTATTCTGATTCGAGTTGGCTGCCTTTTCCCCCTCATTCTGTGGAGAACCCATAGGCTGACGAGGATGTTCGATAATTGGTACAGGGATAGGTACTTTAATGTTGGCCTGTTGTTCTTGTGGATTGGCAGCCTGTGGTGGTGGTGGTGGCTGAGAATTTGACTGCTGAGATTGATTTGGTGCATTTTGCTGAGCTTGAGCCTGTTGGGGAACTCCTGCTTGAGGTACAGAATTCTGTTCTTGAGTCTGTACCGGGTTTGGTTGTGATTGACCTTGCTGAGGTGAAGGTGGTGGGTTGAGTTGACCTTGCTGAGGTGAAGGTGGTGGGTTGAGTTGCCCACTACCAGGTGGCACTTGAGCTTGTTGAACCTGATTGGGATGTTCACCTCCTGTTTGAAACTGTACCTGGTTAGGGTGAGCCTGTCCTTGGAACTGGCCTTGATTAGGGTGAACTTGCCCTTGGAATTGGCCTTGTGGATACTGGTTAGGATGAACCTGTCCCTGTGGATACTGGTTAGGGTGGACTTGTCCCTGATATTGTACCTGGTTAGGGTGTATCTGGTTAGGATGAACCTGTCCTTGGAACTGGCCCTGGGGGTACTGGTTGGGATGAACTTGTCCTTGGAACTGACCCTGTGGATACTGGTTAGGATGGGCTTGACCTTGGTATTGGACTTGATTGGGGTGTCCCTGATATTGCGGTATTTGATTGGGGTGTTGACCTTGCTGCTGATGTGCAAACTGAAAAAAGAAAATAGTGCCATTTATTTATAATTGAAAAACCGTTATGTAGCTGTCTAAATAAGGAAAGGTCAATAATATCAGCAATCATATTTATGAAAAAATTCATGGCTGAGATAGTTTTCTATAAGGAACAACAACAAAACAACCTTATAAATGCCTAATTTGAGAGTAATCAGAATGCTCAAATATGTATAATTTATTTTGCAACTTGAAAAATGTTAATGAACGAAAACTTAATGAACATAGACTTTCCCGGTATATGATTCAGTTAAAATTTTCACTGTTAACCGACTAGGTCACCCTTATAAATACACTCAACGTTTCTGCAGGCATTTTCTGCTGCCGTCATCATTGGACGTGTCATTGTGTGCAGCTAATGCATTGTCTCTACACCCTCGGAGCCACCTGATCCTTGCTGAAATCCAATTGATCCTTGTGTATCACCAGAGGAACGTCCGACTGTCAATTGTGCTTGCTTATCTCGTATTTTTGTTATAATTGGATCCCAAGCACTACTTATTTGAAAAATGTTATCAAATTCATCATGAAGATGGAAAAGGATTATGTTATAGCCTAAGCAAAGAGTTACATTTTAACTAACAATTACAATAACTTTTAACAAACATAAGAAGAAAACAAGAAATAAAACTTTTGATGAAAATTATAGTGCCATTGATCAAAGTTTTTGAAACATGAGAGAAATGAATCAGATAACTTCCCAGAGCTTGTATATTTTCATTAAAGGAACAGGATGGAAAAATCTAGACCGGACTGGGAAATGAATCATGTTCTTCATGCCCTAATTTATGATTTAGTAAACTGTGAGTATCAGGTGGATACAGTGGATGGAGATATTTCGTACCTGACAGAAAATCAACTCAGATAAGTCAGATGAAAGACCACCCGTGAACCAAGTTGAGGTCTCAGGGTTGATCCCCCATTTGATTGACATTTTTTCAACCTTAGGCTTTAATTAAGTTTCATGGCCTTTCAGGCTGAGCTTTGTTTGACAGTTTCTGTGTGCTTCTATTTTTATTTACAAGAAACCAAAAATTCTGAAACTTCACCGATACTAATAATGTTTCTGTAATACTCCCTTTTACCCACAGAAGAATTGCTGATGCTGAAATCAATTGTTGGGCGGAAATAACATTGCACAGCACAAATTAACTAAGTTGATCAGTAAGAAATTGGAATCCATGCAACTATACGACTGTCTACTCTAAACATGCAAAGGTAACTATATCAAAAAACTAGAACACTAGGTCTAAAGTACATTAATATGTGATAAAAATACTAAAAGAAAATAATATAATGAACTATTAAAATGCGAATATATTCTAAATCATTGTCTGCTAAAGTTGTGATGATATAGATATACACACAATGAAACAAATGATTGGCACTCGTTTTAAAAACATAAACTGGGGACATATTAGTTATTAATGTCTGTAAGTTTAAATTAATGTTTAGATGAGGCCAAAAACAGACAAACAAATCAGTAAAACATAATCAAATATAATTTAAAAACAACTACATGTTTCGGTCCTGATCTGAACCCTCTTCAGGTTCAACTAAATAACATGAAAATG
Organism: Eucriotettix oculatus; assembly: GCA_034510155.1. Taxonomy (NCBI): domain Eukaryota; kingdom Metazoa; phylum Arthropoda; class Insecta; order Orthoptera; family Tetrigidae; genus Eucriotettix; species Eucriotettix oculatus. Next base: position 27,872,843 of record CM067376.1, read on the forward strand.
AGGACAAATTACAGGTACAAGAGCTCCAAGTCAACCACATCTAATACATACTTGTTGCTGTTGTAAATTCGATGGGTGTACACCATACTGAGGAGGCATGCCATTCGGGTGAGGTGGAATCTGAATGTTCAAAATGTAATGTTTCATTAGCAAGCACTAAAACTACAGCCAAACACAAATCAACTCGGATTACACAACTACTTCAAAGATAATGGTTAGCAGCTATGCGTAAACACAACAACACAGGACATGACTTACCAGTCCATTGGCAATCATACGCTGTATTTCTTCTTGTCTATTCTTCTCAAACTCTCTATACTCTTCTGGAGTGTAGATCTGTTGATCATCGATGCCTTCCCAGCCGTCATCTTTTTCAAATTCAGGTTTCTTAGTTTGTTCCAGGAATTCTTCAAAGCTATAAAGACAATACATAGAAGTAAATGTTAAACTAATTTTCCACAAGTAAAAATTGAGTCACATCTCATAAATACATGGTATTAATAAAGTTAACTCTAAGATGAGTTTATAATTAGTAAAAAAATACTATATCATGGGACATGCCAGTTGGAGTCATATTAAAGCATTAATATTTATTAGTTTAAAGTTGGTGTCTGACAAACTTCATTGTGAAAAGTGAAGTAAAAGTTGCTGGTTGTAAGAGTTTTGATCTTAGGTTTTGTTCTTTGCTTCTTGTTGCCTTTGTTTGTTTTACATAGAATGTGAATGTAAATATTTGTTTTAAAAAAGACCCTGAGCATAGGGTCCCATGCAGATGTTATACAATAAAAGATAAGCATCTGTTTGAAATTGCAACTGGAGCAAATCAAGACTGATATAAATATTTTAGTGAAACATTGCATTATTCAAGTCAGAGCATATAAAGACAAAAATGTAATGTAGGGTTTGAAGTCATTGGCTACATAAATATGTTTTAATTAGAATGTCATTTCCTGACTCATATATATATATATATATTCTGTCACTATTTACAGTTCATATGAAAAACAAGTCACTATATTTGATTCAACAACATTAAAAGTGCAACACCCAAATACTAAATTCTGCTCAATTATTTTACTTACCTAATTAATCTGTCTTTATTCTTATCAGTTTCCCCAAAAACATGTTCTCTCATTCTCTCCATTTCTTCTAGACGCTCTCGCATGTCATCTTCAGGTAACCCAGACTGGAACATCTTGTCAAGTTCCTTTCGGAAAAGAGCCTTAACTTCAACTTCATCCCAGAATCCATTGCCATCAAGATCTTGAGATAAATGTTATTGTATCAACATCCTCACATTATTAAATATATTAATATAATTATTTTGAATTCATTGAAATTTGAACGACATAAGTAAAATATTAAGAAGACAAGAGGAAAATGCCAATTGCACCCATGAACCGAATCTGTGACTTCCCCCGACCTGGATTAGCTCAGTTGGTTGGAACAACCATCTGGCAAGTGGGGGGTCCCAGGTTCTGGTTGATTCATTTAACATTTCTCATCTTCTAAATTTAGCTTAATGGCCTTTGTATAAGCTTCAATTGAAGCAATTCTCCCCCCTTAAAGTTTGGTAGGTTGAAGTGTAGCAAAAGCCAGATTTGTCTGTACAGAAAATTATAACAACTTGCTGAAATACAATATAAATAAGATTTATAATCAGTAAGGGAACAAACCATGTAAATGGAAGAATGTCTTTGGATTAAATTCCTGGCTTTCCATGTGGTCCTCTTTCTCCCATACTTCCTCAAGCTGTTGCTTGCTACCAGGATGATGAAGCTGAAAGTTGATTAAATTCTATAATATGGAATCTATTTAACCAAACATATGAAACACTTAAATATTTAACCTACAGGATCATGCTGTTTATGTTTCAGTTCCTGTTGTTTGTACTCTTCTTCTAATTTCTTTCTCTGTTCCTCATCTACAGACTTAAGCTTTTCTTGTTTTTCAAATTCCTTCTGCATTTCATACTCCTTGAATTCATTCCGCCTTTGCCTATCAGCTTCAGCCAGATCAGCTGTGGTCTGTGTAACAAAATTTACAATAACAGTTTACAATACATTAGCTATAAATAAAATTAACCAAGAAACTAGTGCTTATAACAATATAAATTGGATCTTGTCTTAGAATTTATTAAAATTTCAACCAGCACATCAAAATTAATGCAGACTTAAACTAAGAAATTATAAGAAAATGTTAACAAATCATAGTCATAAATGGATACCTGAGACAATAAGGAAAATGGGACAAATAACGCAACACAAATGCTTCATTGTAATTAAATAAAAAGACCTTCGAAAAGTCAGCATATAAATTTATCACTATTTTATCAAAAGTGACATTTCGTCTCCATTTTGAGATTTCCTCAGGCCTAAATTTAAAAGAATTTTAAATGTGAAATTAAGAATCCCACCACTCTTAAGAAAATGTTAGCAGAATAAAATAAACCTTTACATAAGAAACACAATTTTAAAAGAAAAATAATTTAAATACCGAGATTTTAATAATGTCAAGAATGAAGTATTACTAAACAGACTTGATGGAAAGACATGTTACAGTATGGAAAGAAACTATGAAAATATTTACCAACATGAAATTTGTTGTAAATGGAATTGTGCATCTTCACATGCAGGATCATTATTATAGCCGGAACACTTTCAAACATTTTATATAATGAATCAATGAAACATTTTACAAGATCACAATGAACTGATAGCCGCTTTATTGTTTATACATCTCAGCAATTACCACACTTTATGATTCATTGCTTCATACAGGTATATAAATCATTCTCACCTTAGCAATCAATTTAACAAGATCCTCTACTTCAAAAGTGTGTGGGTTCGAATGATCAAGGTGTTCAGGAATTATCTTCAAGTGCTCAGTGTCAATACCTTTATTGAGTTCAAAATTCCTGATAGCCAAATGCCTCAAACGTTCGATCTCTTGTCTCTTCAATTCATCTAACTTTGTGCGCACCTGGTGGTTCACATAATCAAGCTCCTGTGCAATCTTTCCTGTCTGAAAGATACAAGAAATTAAATGTTGCTTAAGAGATACTTAATAGAAATTAGGCTGTACTTACCCTAATATCAACTTCATCTGCTTTCTCAAGCTTCTCCCTAAATTGAGAATCACTTTCCAATGCAGTCACTACTTCCCTTAAGTAGCGATTGTATTCTATACCTATTGATGCCTGAAAATATTTAAGAAACAATATTACAGTCTAAGGTATGAAGATGGATACAATTCAGTACTAAGCATAAAAAATAAATACAAAACTATGGGACACTTGTGTTGGTAGGTATTGATTCATAAAACAATACATTATATATCATTTTCATTTTTTTTCAAATAATAAACTATGCATATGACTCATTATGGCTAATGTACACTTTAATATTACTCTGCCCCACTTAAAGCTAGCTCTACTAAGCGGTATCCTCCTCCAGTTCTATTACATCACAGCCTTCATTCGTAAGGAAAATATCCAAGTAAATTTCTTATAACAGTGCTACAGTGTGCAGCGTAAAGCTAATGGATATGGACAGTGAAGTGATAAATATTTTATAGCCTTACCTGAAACATAGGAATTTGGGAAATTTTCAGTCACACAAAGAATTAAGTTGAGAAAGATATACTCTCCCCACAACCACTCCATGAATTAATATTGAAAAACTTCACCCCACCAAAATCGCCCCAAGAATTAATGTCTAAAGATTAATTTAGACCAGATGAGGTTCCAAATTTATAGAGCTGCTTTTGTGTTGCTGGCCGGAGGAGCTGGGGGAAGGCGTAATAACATCAAACTGTATTAATTCCCTAATTATAATTTTTAAGCTGTAAATGAGTATTAGCGTAAAAAAGTTTGTCAGTAGCTTCAATACAGTTTTTTGATTGTTGTTGCTTCTTCTATGCTAGATGGAATTCCTGCGCTACAGAGCCTGGATTGGTCCACTGGCATGTAATGCCTTGGAAGTGAATTGGTTTGAGAGAACCAAGAATATAAAGAGGTATGTCGTCCCTAAGTTATCTGCACCTTGTACGTGTGTTGTCAATGGAAGCGTTAATTAAGTTTTGACAGATTTGTGAAAGGCTGTAGTAGCCTAGTTGTAGATGTTCAACATAGTTAAAATGCATTGATTTAAATACTGGCCATAATTTTAATCTTTTCCTTTCAATGATGCATTGAGGTGATTGGGTGGTAGCACAAATCCAAAAATTTGGAGACTATGTAAAAGTAACCAACATATGAATTGCAAAGTAGGTCAATTGAGATTGATAAGGTAAACAAGACTATTTGTGTTTTCATATTTGGGCATACAGCTTACCATATGGTCATTTTCGTTAATTTCATTTTCTTCAACTGCATTTCCACTTCCTCCTTTCTTTTGTGTCACTGGAGGACCAACAATGACTTGCAGAACAGTGAAAAACACCAAAATGATTCCAAATTTCGTCATATCTGCAAATTTTAAAAAAAGGAATCGTCTTCAAATGGAACTAATGTTAAAATTACTACAAAATAAACTAATTGTAAATACTATTCATTGAAGTAATGAATGGGAAACAAGTTTCTAGTTTATGGGTCATACTGTACTGGTCACCAAGTGAGAAAAATAATACGTATTCGTTATTAAGTAAACCAATTCATGAAAAGTAAGGACATAATGTTTAAAATAATCAGCTGTCAATGACTTAGTCACGTCAAAATAAGTACATGTAACGAACGCATAAACTAAAATAAAGAAAACTAGCAGATCATCTTCGCCTCTTGGGGAAGTACGTTTTTTTTTCATATAGCATGTTAAATGTAAAGTAAAATAAAAATAAAAGGAATTTTTTTCACGTAAATAAAAGTTACACTTATCCCTAAAAGACAAAATGTCAACACTCACTGATTCGTTATTTTAACAAAATTCAATCGAAACACAGATTGTTTGATGTCACATATACTATTAGTTAATTAATTTTAATTAATCTAAATAAGTGTTACGTGTACCTGGCTTTCACTTGTGCTGAAAACCTGTCTTCAAAGATACCTCTCCTTTTAGGTCCAAAGTGTTAGATTACGAAAGAGATGCAACACTGATTGCAAATTGTGTTCATTTTATCACATAAAATGAACAGTAGTTGTTGAAAGATTATTTTACGTCGGGAGTTATCGTTTTGTAGAAATACAAAATGTTTCCCAATAATGCATCGCTATTTCTTAAATCAATCCCCTTTTTATAATGTGACACTAGTACACAATATTTGTGTTGAAAAAAAGACGTGTGTTTATATGTTACGTATGCACCTATGTAACAAAATTAATTAGATACAACGCAATAATCGTCGTGTAAATGTAAGCCTGATTTTAATATTGTATGAGAAAGTTGTATACTGATACAAACCCAAACGTCATATCATGTGCGTCTGACAAACGTTAGCAATGATTTCAAAGAAACATTGAGCTCCAGGGACTTTCTTAAGACGCTATTATACTTTCTTCTTCAGTCTATAGATTACTTTGATATGCGTTTCATAGAATTGAAGGGCAAGGAAATAAAGCAGAAATCAAGAAAGGAGTAATACAAGGATGTAAACGGTCGCCCATGCCCTTTAACTTATGTATAAAACAAGAGTTGAAGAAAGTTAAAACGTAATATGGAAAAGGAATACTGCAAGGATAATAAATAATAACCGTACGGTTTGCTGATGATATTGTAGTATTATGGGAGTCAGAAAACTTGGAAACTATAATAAATTTCATGAACGTGGTCCTGGAGGAAGAGTACAACATGAGAATTAATAGACGGAAAACCGAGGTAATGGTGTGTATAATGGGAAACGGAATAACAAAGGGTTTTTACATTGGGAAGGGATATTTTGAAGGAGGTTAAGAAATTATGCTACTTGGGCAGCAAAATAACTTGGGATGGTAGAAGTATAGTAGACGTAAAGAGTACCATAGCATAGGCAAGGAAGGCTGTCGCAAAAAAAAAGGATATTAGGAAATCATTACTAAAAAGGTCCGTATGGAATGTGGCGTTACATGGGTGCGAAACGTGGACGGTAGGAGTTGCAGAAAGGAAAAGAATAGAAGCCTTTGAAATGCGGTGCTTTAGGAAAATGCTGAAAATCAGATGGGTGAATAGAATAACTAGCGAGGAAGTTCTAAACAGAATAGGGAAAAAGCGAACAATATGGAGGGCGTTGACTAAGAGACGGGATGTATTAATATGCCACGTTTTAAAACACGCGGGTCTTGTAAAGTTAGCAATAGAGGGAAGTGTGTGGGATAAGAACAGAATAGGGAGGCTAAGGATGGAATACGCAAAGCCGATAATGGAGGATGTGGGACGTGCTGGTTATACGGAAATGAAAAGGCTTTCTCAAGGTAGGTTAGCATGAAGGGTTGCATCAGACCAGTTTTAGGACTGATACCATAACATCTGTAAAATAAACTAAGTTTATGCAATGCTACCCTGATGATGATATGTACTTAAATTGACATAAAGGAAAGAAGAAATTATTTGTGAGTTAATATTAATTCTGTGCTTTATTAAATCCTATATATACATACAAATATATGACACAAAGAAAGTCTTAAAAAATATTACCTAATATATTCTTTTACATCTACATTTTAATGTTCTTCACTCATTGCTTCTAAGAGATTTGATCATTGACTATTTTCGATAAAGTCCGTCAATTTCATTAATATACTATAATATATAGTCTAAATATCAAATTTGAATGCTTCGTTGTCTGATATTTAAAATATGTAGTGGGAAAAAGTAAACCAAGTTTATATCTATGAGAAACAGTTCCGTTCAATTTTCAGTCCAAATCAGTTTTCCACTCAGTAAAGATTCCAGATATTTAGGTGATCCTTATATTTACGTGTGCTACATTACATTTAATCAATTTTACTAAATCTACAGACTTGTTTATAATCTTTGGTGCTGTGAAATAAATGTTCGATAGATCAATTTATATGATGAGGTGGGGAAGTTATTGTTTCGCCTTAATGCATCAGTGTTCTGAATGATCTTGTTTTATATGATGAACTACATGTAAGATACAATAACACGAGTTTGTCGTATTTACATAACAATATCACTGCCTTTATCTAGGCCTCTGTTTGCTTTGTTATCTAGCACTCAGATAACACTTGGAAGCCATCGCTTATCGGGAAAGCGTCGTTTGAAGGAAGCTGCCTTGAGGACCATGAGAATGAAATAGATGGTCCAATAAATGGGCGAAATACATTTGGTAACTCTGTATACTGGAAGTCTCAGACAGTCGGTTCAATAAGGTTTGGGTTAAAAGAAAAAGTAGCCTACATGTGATAAATGACGAAATGCAGAAGGAAATAAATAGAAAGGTAAAACAGTAAAAGGCAGTGTGCACGATAGAAGTTGAAATATACTGGAAGATGGATGGAATAGTTTTAGAAGGATCGTATTAGGTAGATAATTAGGGTAATTCAATACACTACAGGACAGCTCATTTTCTTATATGGTTGAAATTTTAAGTGAAAAATCTGAAAGTTCTCACTCACTTTCACCAAAATAATTTCACTACCGTGTTAATATTACTTTAATACACTCATTAATACAGAAATTATATATATATATATATATATATATATATATATATATATATATACTCTGTTTGATATTCAAGGGTATTCTGGAGATATGCTCCCATATAAAACATTTTTCTCCCTCACCCAATCCTCTGCTCACCTTATCACTTATGTCTCCAAATTCATGTTGTAAAACAATGAAAAATATATATCATCAGAACAATTAAAGTCTGTGAATAACATATAGATATCAATTTTTTTTTAATGTAGAATTTTTAAACCTGGTCTGTAGACCATCAATTGTGGGCCCTGTCAATATTTGTAACTAAATGGCTAATTTTTTGTAAATCTCTGATATACGGGTCACTAACTCATAATTGAATTTAAATAAACACCGCAATTCAAATCGAGACAATTTGATGCATTTAAAAGTGACAGTTAATTAGGCAAGGCACTTGTTTTGTGAATCTGTCTGATTTAAAGACGGTAACATTAAAGTGATGCACAGTGCGTATGTATTACATTAATTAAAATTAAGTCTTTCGTTGTTATGAATTCGAATTAAAATTAAATGGTACAAGCATTGGTTGATGTTCACAGAAACCATATTATCACAGATGATATGGTTATCCGCCGAAAACTCCTGTGTATTGGTAATAATTGAAGATTTAAAATGATTTTATTTGATTATCCAATCAAATCATCATTAAAAAGAGAGAAATTTCATTGTAACATATTTCTATTTTTAGAGAATTAAATAATTCGTACTGGTCTACATTTTTAAAGTATGTAATAAAATTCGTGAAGAATCCAGTGTGACTGTCGTATTTAAGTTTTTATCGTTATTATTATTATTAAGTGAGAAATTATAAATATTGGTTGGAACACCGCAGCGTGTAAATACGAATGCCGATTGATTTACCTGTAACAGCACTTTGAGGCCGTTGGGTTGGCCAGCCTGACGTCAGTTCTGTTATTTCTCCCCACACTCCCAGTAAATCACAACACAAGTGTATTCAACTCCTACGTACGAAGCAGTGTCCATTTAATCCGATAATCGACCGACACCTTACGTGGGCATAACATATACAGTTGTAGTAAACGGATTCACAAGGTAAACGCACAGTTGCTTATTTTAATTCAGGGACATTCGCGTTCAAGGTTGAACTGGTGGTGATGTCAGATGGTTATTTTTTTTTTCTTGGCTTGCTGTTATTAGCTGACGTAACTGGGTCATCCTTTATTTTAAACCTCCGGAGACTGTTTCCGTTGGCATAGTTACTCTATGCTGCACACATGACTAGTGAAGTGAAAACGATTATTTTACATGGTTAAAGAAAAGTTGCTATGAATTTCACCACCTAGGAATTGACATTTGACACTCCTCCACGCCCACTTTTGAAAACACCGAGTTTCTTCAATTTTGAAACACTTTTTGACCTTTGTCAGTCACAGATTTACATGGTTTTATTTTGAATTTTACTTGTGCTATTAGAATTCTTTTAAGTGTTTGTCTTTTGTACAGTACACAATGAGTAAATTGCCAGGTCCTTATGGACCTCCTCCAGCAGCTCCTCCAAGTTACTCCCAAGCAATGGGAGGAGTGCCTCCTTCTAGTCCATTTACTCCAGGAACCTCTTGTAAGTATTGCCAAATAAGTTGCATTCTGTTTAATAACCTATGGCCTTAAATAAGATAAGATTTAAGAAGTCTCCAAATTTATATAATATACTGTTAATAGACATTAAATAATACTTTTGCATAAATAAATGTCTTCATCAGCATATCAAAAATCTTTTAAATATAAGTATTATAAGTGATGAAAAGTCACAGTTGTCAGGCATTTTAAATGATTGAATTAGCCTGTGTCTGTTTAAATGCTAATAGATGACATGCCAAGCAGTATAAAAATGCCAGGCTAATTATCTGAAAACTGAGATGTGAATATACAGAGATTGAAGGCTTTCCTGAAGAATCGTATTAAAAAAATTCTTCTCAGGTTTCCACCTGGGTAACATTGTTACACAGCCACATTTCGACAGCTGTCACTTCAATCATCTTCACTTCAGATGGCAATGATAACCATTGAAATGTGACAGTGTAAAAACATTAGCCAGGTGGAAACCCAAGGAGCAATTCACAATTAGTATTTGTCTCTTGCATGCAAAATATTTGTGTGACGATTTAAGAAACTTTATTGGTTCTGTTCTTAATAAAACCATTTCTTAAGTACTCATTTATTTTATCCTCTTTTATTTATGACCTTTGTTAATAAATGGTTAAATAACTTGCCATGACTTGAAGTGGTTTTATTAAGAACAGTTTATATGTAGTTTTAATAATTGCGTTAACTGAGCTTTTAAAAGTTAGTTAAAAGATTTATGAAAACATCTTTTCTTTCCTTGAACTTGTAGGTTAGACTTATGTACACTCATTTCTTAAATTTATCAGACTCCACAGCAGGTACATCTCGTTTTGAATTTCAAACAGTTTAATTTTTAAAAGTAAAAGTTTTCACTGTTTTCCAGACTATTGTTTGTACCTAAAACTTCTAGTATTTTATGAAATTTGATGTAAACTATTAAATAAATGATTGTGTGAAATCCGTTGAGGACTGAACGATTGTAAAAATTGGTTGAGTAGCTCAGGGAAACTGAAACTTTATATTAATCGAAGTTTGTCTTTCATATGTCACTGTGTTGCTTGTATTTGTAGAGTATATTTCAAAATAATTGTACAGGGTTTATTGACAAGGATCATAATGAATAGTCAAAACTTCTACTTTATGTTCAAAAATTTTTGAAAATTTATTGTACATGTCATTAATTCTTCATATCATTTTATTCACAGGCATTAATTGTTCCTATAATTACTCAGTGTGTTGAAAAAAGAAATTGTGCATTTCTGAGCCCATGCTCAGATTACTGCAACCCCTCAAAATATTCCACACTTTTTTAACATGCTGTATATCAATTAAGTATAATTAATCTTATTTCAGTATCTGGTGGACCAACTATTGTTACAACGGTTGTTCCTGTCGGACCTCACCCAACTCACATGATTTGTCCATTTTGTCATGCTGAAATAGATACTGCAACGAAAACTGAACCAGGTCTCATTGCATATATATCGGGAGTAGTAATTGCACTTCTTGGGTGAGTAAGCAATATGTAGCTATACATCTAAGAATCAATTTTGATAATATTTTATGCAGCAGTTTATTTATCAACAACTGGCATCTTGGACTGTCTGGTATTTCTCTTGTAATAAATTTGGTACTAATAACCACTTCGATGCAGTCGTAACCCACTCCAACCATGCCCCTCCTCAAGCTCTGCCCCACTGTAACATCTGTTTCTCCCTGTACTGTTCCACGACTTCACAGTGGTTCCTTAACGTCACTGCCTTCATTCAAAACAAAAATAGCCAAAGAAGTTTATTATTACAGAACACCAGTGTGTATGTTAATTAATGTGATATTGTAAAGATAATTAACATGGACACTAAAAAAGCTGACCCCACTGAAATTGCTGCATGCATTAAGGTGAAAAATCTCACACCACCCACAACAATCATCCCAGGTATTAAGCCAAAAAAGCACAATTGCCATTTGATGTAATGTTGATCCTGGTCACGTATTTCAGGTTAGGCAATAAATCTTTCTCACTTTACTGTACATGTCAATTATCTTTACACATTATTAACTCGGTCTAAAGTTCAACTGTTGTCATGGCTCAGTGTTTGTAGCTTTCTTCTCATATGCTGCAGTGAATCTGGGTTTGATTCTGATGACAAAATAGTACTAATGTTATTTGCGATGCATTTGTTGTGATATTACAATCTGGGTTTGACATAATTAGAATGTGCTGTATTTGCTGTACTCACATTTTGTGAGTAGAGTGGGACAAGTTGGGGAAGTGGGAGGAGGCAGGGGGCGACATCATCAAACTAGTCCAGTTCCATAGGCTAATGTCCAGTTTCAAATTATTTTTGTGGAAGAAGTAGTTGATATAACATTTTTATTTAAAAAATGAATAAAATAAAAGGCTGCTTTTTGTGGTCGTATTAATTTCAAAGTTGTGCTTTTATTTTTGATCCCATTTTATTCTGGTGTTTGGTGATGTTTTGATTATACTAAATAATGCATTTATAATGTGCATAATGTGAAAGAACAACAAGCAATTACACTTATCATTTACGTAACTTTGAGTTTTTATTTTATAGCATATAAGCATGCACTAGAGCCTATTTTCACTTAATAGTTCCTAGCATTCTCTGTAGTTGAACACTGTTGGAACCTTTCATTCAGAGATTGTAGACATAAATTGTCACTCGAACTCTGCAAACATTCCAAAACTGTGACCATAATACCAGAGATTCTGTATAAATCTGATATGTAAAAATAACTGAGCAAATGATTATGAAAAAAGTCATGTTTGATGATGAAAATAGTAAGGTGGCTAATGGAGAATAGCTGAGGTAATGATTCATGATAATGCAAAAAGGCCTTTGAAGAATAAATTTGAATTTGACGATGGTTTTAAGGAAACCATTTTCGACTTAAGATTAGATGCTCCAAACTGTAAACCAAAGTTGAGAAAATCATTCATCATATTTATTTGTTTCTATTAGGTGCTGGCTTGGGTGCTGTCTTATTCCCTGTTGCATGGATGAATGTATGGATGTCCATCATACTTGCCCTAATTGTAAGGCATACATGGGACGCTACAGACGATGAATGTCAAGAAATTGAATATTGAAGATGTAATCTGAATATTCAGTTCAGCGAGAATTGGCATGCTTCATTCCTCTCTTCCTCTTTTGAATTCAGCCGAGTTTAGAAAATAGTAACAATGAATATTAATTGCTACAGCTTGTAATCCATGACACAAGCCTACGTACCTATTGCCTTTACATTAACATATTATAGTAATACATTATAATCGGTGTTAATAATTGTTACTATTTATTTTTTGACATATTTATTGTTACAGTCCAGCTTACTTGTGGAAATTACTTTCTACAAAAGTATAATATTTAATACACTAAATACTCTTCAATTATATATTTCTTCCCACTGTTGGGGCTCTGAAATGAATCCAGAGAAATGTAATAATTGGTAATACTTTTTGATATGTTAGCTTACTACTTTTATAGATGTTGTTAAATATCTATATTTTTTAATCATTAATCCATATACAGTGTTAAAGATTCCAATTATTTTTAAACTTTAAATAAATAAAATGCCACTTAGTGTTAGATGGAAATTGCACTCGCTAATAAGTGCCATGATTGTTTAGAGGTGCACAGGAATATAATGTTGTATGCACTTTTGTGTTCCAAGATTTATTGCCAAACTTTTGGGCACTATAAATTGTAATAGATATAGTTTATTTATTTATTTTATTTGAGACAAATTATATTTTGATTTACTTAGGAATTCAAAAAAGTGCTGCCAAGTTGCTGTGTTAGCATGTAATAATTTAATGTTTGGAAACCTTAGTGAAATAAAATATTAACTAACTTGAAACAAATTTAATAGTTGCCATTTTAAAGAATAATATAATCAAAGATGCAAATGACTAAAATACTAATTGCAATATATATTGTTATTTAATTTTACAAAACAGAATTTTCATATATTTTTCTGGCAACCTTGTACTCTATACCTTGAAATAAAACTGAAAACAGTATTTTAACACACAACATAATGTTGTGATCGGCATCTGAAAGTAAGAACATAGACTTTCCCGGTGAATAATTCGTATGAAATCTTCAGTTAACCAACCAGGTTAGCCTGAAGATGGCCGCAGAAACGTTGTGTTCTTTTAAATACCTGACCCGGTTGGTTAACCGTGAAGATTTCATCTGTAAAAACAATATTTTAGAGACTGGATTAACTGCACATTGATACAATGTCTTCCTTTTTCAATCAGTCATTTGTTGCCTTTCCCATGGGTCCACATATGTACCACAGGTTTCTTTCATTGCCTGTCACATTTGCAGTTGCTCTTACTAAATCAGAATCTGCATCAGTGTGTTTGTAATAATTGAATATAATAATGATTTTATCATTAAGAGCTTAATATACAAGTTTAATTTCCTCAGGAAAGTTTTGCAAGGATTGGTGTAAATTTCTCTGTGATTCCTATTTGTTCCATCACTGGATCATGATTTTATTTTTCAATCATGACTGTTGATTCCTTGGAATAAGTTCATGTCCTCTATACAAGGGCATTGTTATGCAAAAATGAAATCTAGCTTCACATCAATTTGTTTGTGATGATTCATCTCCTGCAGTGTAACATTACATTTTATCACAGTGTCTTCTGAAGCTTGCTGTCGATGGTGTCAAGATATTTGGAGAAGAAATTATTAGCTTAAATTGAATAAAGTAACGACTCATAACATTGTTGCTTTGTATTCTTGGATGATATTTTGGGCGAGACTGCACTTGGTGGTGGCAGTCATATTAAAATCCTTATTCATTTTGATCAAAATTTATAACAAAGTACTACAAATTTTAACATTGGAAAAGATAGCCTGATGATGCTCTTAACATGGTGATGGCGTGTCGGATGAATTAAATAATAACTTTATGACCTGTTGTTTGTTGTTAATTTATTCTATTGAATTATTGTGTAAAATGACAAATGGATGCTCGGATGCGGAGACCTAATTGCAGCCTATGGAATAATTAGTTTGATAAACAGTCTTGCACTTTGCTCTCATTCTTAACTCTTTTCCTTGAAGACTAAGGCTTGTTTATTCTTCGAAACTTGGGGTTATTCTTCCTTCCTTCTTCCATCTTCTCATAATTTTTCTGCTGTAGGCTGTGGAGTACCCAATTATTTCTTCTATTTAAGTCACACCATGTTTTTTGGAACACTGCAAGAACTGTAATGCATTTAGATGACATTATACTGAATTTTGGTGAAGGCAGTTCTGGACTACAATATCTCTCTACTCCTCATTTACTTTTCTTAGGGCCGGCCTTTTCAATTCTACTGTGCCTGTTATTCCAATAACTTTACGGGAAAGTTCTTGGGCTTGTTGCAGTTTCAGTGAGAAACCAGATTTTACTGTATGAAAGGCTAATTTAATTACTTTGCAAATTGACTCTTCTGAACGTGTATGACCATATTGTTTGTCGGTGATGGTTGCGTTTAGAGCAACAAAGATTGCAGAAACTATGTGGTATATAATTAATCAGTTAATTTTGTCTACTTTATCATTTTAGTTATATTAGTTAAGCCCACCAAGACTTGTTTTTCTTGAAATATCTGAACTGCCATTGCATAAATATATTTACATAGCAACATTTTACTACACTTTGACATAGAAGAAACACTATTTTTATATTCACATTCATTTTCTCTTAATATAATATCTCAGTGTGAAAAATGTAGTTATACATTATACTACTTGTAAATTGTGCCTTCTTTTGAACCCTCAAATATATATAATCAATATACATGAACAATGAAATAATTATTGCAATAATTACTCTTTGGTTGTGTCAAATATTACCTATTAATATTCCTGTTTTTTTTTTCAGTTTCTGCAGTTAATTTTAACATTTCATTAATTTAATTCATGTTAACAGTGCTTAGAAATTCATCTTTTGGAAAAGGCCATTGTGGTGTGCAAACCTTGTACTTGTGATATATGAATTATTTTGTAGTATTATGAAAATTGATAAAACAATGCTAAATATGTGTCACTTTTAATCAAATTTAAACATGGATGGGAAATTGTTGTATTGTGTTTAACACTGTTATTTTTGTATTATTATTTTTTTTCTGTATGTGCCTTGGTATGTGATCATGACAATGTATAACATCAACTGTGTACTTGACTACAGAAATAGGAATCTCTCTAAATTGTTACTTGTAATGTTAGATATTGTTGGGTTTTAGAGTTTATTGTTCTTTCATATGGAAGGAAAGTAATTTATTTTGTTTATTAAATATGAAGCAAATCGATGTTATATTATAGGTTGTTGCTAATTTTTTTTAAGTATTACACAGTTGTAATTTTTTTGTTTGTTAGGATTTTTCTTCTTTAGAAGGAATTTTGGTTTGTGAGAATAAGTACAAATATTGTCATTGAATTTGTAATTTACCATTTTTCAAGTGCTTTACATTGCCATGTGTATCATATGTACTGTATTTGTGTAACATAACCACACATTAAAGTATATTATTGTTGATATTTTCAGTTTTATTGATTTCAAGTTCCCAGAGTTGAATGATAAAATATTTTTAAATAGATACCTTTGTTAAAATAGCCTTAACCATGATGCTGATTGCAAATCCTATTATCAACAAATTTTCAGAATCGACTAATATTCAACTTGGTAGTTGTCAATATTAATAAGCAGTTTTTTATGTTCATAAAAGCTCATAAAGTTTTGGGTCACTTTCTCATTAGTCTTCAAATGTTTAGGAGCTACAGTTAAAAACAATTAGAGGTGTAAGTTAAAGAACTAAAAATATGGAGAAACAAAATTGCCTAACCAACATGCCTTAAAATACAATATAATAATAAAATTGAGAGCAGAACTTGTTTTTCTAATTATGATGTTGCTGTGATATAAAACTGCAGAAAATAAGGAAATTTGATTGTTGAAAGACTTATTTTAATATGATGATGGGCGGATAGATTCTTTTTGTTGAGGTGTTAGTCAATTCACTCATTGCTACGAGTCTAATCCAATCGGTTTCCTTTACCAAGATTGAGCATTAATAACTAGAGTAAGGGGGAGGGAGGGGGGAGTACAAATTCACACAAATTGTAGGACAAAATATGTAATATTTATAAAGAAAACTATATTTCTGTAATCATTTTACAAAATTAATATTGCTATTCGCATATAGCATTTGAGAAGTGAGCAGACTCCTTATCTGTTATGATGTGCCCAGCTTAGGAAAATATACGTTCACAATGAACAAATGTTGTGGGAATACTAAGTCTTTTTAACTCAAAATGATTAAGATTGGGAATTTTTTTCTTGACACACCACACTGGTGGATCTGTGTGGATATGGGAGTGGGTTGGTATATTGAGCAGATAAAATATTATTCAAGAGGTAGAACAAAACTAATAATTACACTGAAATTATAAAAAATGCTGTGAATGTAGAGAATAGCAAATTAAAATTAGTTTTCAGTCGTGATGATTTTATCAATAATTAAGACTTTACCGTACTGTCCGTTATAAAATAGGCTAATCCTATCAATTAAAAAAAGAGAGAATTATATTGTTTATAAGCACTTGGAGAATGCCACTCATAACCTTTGATTCAGAACCTGAGTCTAATCTTGCTTCAATCCGACGACTCAAATACCTCACCCCAAAGCTGACTCTAGGAATCGAGTCTGGCGTGTGGCTCACCACAGGGCTGACTCTGGGAATTGAATCAGGCGAATGGATTGCTCAAGGCTCGATGACTCGAGCAATTCGTTCACAACTCTACAAACCAAACGGTGAGCAGTAACTTTTTACTGAGTTGTTTTAGAGAACGGTTCTTTTTTAAGAATAAAATCTTAGAATCGATTCTTGGTTCTTTTTGTGGCTTACCTGAATTGTTGAGCTTCATCAGAAGATTAGAATTAGCAATCTGAATGACGGGCAGCAGTCAACTACAAGTTACTATCTTGACTGCAAGATATGTTGGAAGGAGTGTTACCATAGATGGAGCTCAGCTTCTGAATAATTGGTTAAGGGGGAAAGGGTATGACTTTTGGAGTGTTAGTGTGAAGCACCGTTTGAAATTATTAGTGTCGTGGGTCTGAGCATGGGCAGCTATGGCGGATTGGGTATTTAAAAGTTTGACAGTGCTGCTGTGTTTGGCCAATGTTAAGGCTGTAGATAAGAAGGGTGGAGAGACAAATTACATTATCTTTAATTTGATAGGTCATAACCTAATGAAGAAGTGATTGAGGCTATGACAGAGTTTGGAAAAAGCTATTTTTGTGAAAGGTTGAAAAAATTGTAAAATCGCAGGGCCAAGTATGTGCCGCAGAAGGAGCCTATGTTGAGAAATAAAGTAATTTTTCCAAAAATTTTAGTTTTTGTTATATATTTTTACTGGGCATATTGAACAACCCTTGTATATCTTCACAAGCATGTATTTATCAGCCAACAGTAACATCAAGCTGTGATCATGGCTTTCTTTCAAATCTTTCAATATTTTGTGCTTTGATAAAATATATTAAAGACATAATTAAAATTTAAAATAAAATAATTAGATTCATTTGACTTAATATTATATAAATAAAATACAATAATGGCCAAATAAGGAAAATAATTTTAATTATAAATAAAATTTTCTTCTACAGACTTTCAGGGATCTCTTCAGTTCTTTAATTAAAACTTTAACAAAGACTATGTGTTAATCCAGCAACATCTAGGGCCATTTATTGTGTTTTAATTAAAATTTTTAGTTATACAATGATTGTAACAGTGGTCAAATATAGAGTTTGTTAAAAATGGCAAAATTGTGGATAAATAACACAAATATCATTCAACAATGTCTGAGTGAATTGTTGCTCTTCATTAGATTCTTTTATATGTAATTTTCATTATTTTGATTGGTAACAAATTGTATTCATATCTAATTTATTAATACCAAGATTTACATTCTTGCAGAACTGATAAGGTTATGCAAAAGAGAAAATACCTTTTTTGTATATCTTTGTTTAAATCACCATTTGATTTTCACAGCGGCACACAATGATGAGGTCCATAGATTGTGGATGAAACATGATGATATATTAGTATTTTTTTGTTTGTTTGTATATATGTTGTCAATATAAATTATTAATAACTGACGATAAATAACTTAAGTACAATGTTTTAATAGTTAAAAGATTATGGAGTGTAAAGTTTCATCAATGTAATATTGGTATAAGAGTCATAAATGTTGTTAACAGTTTCTCAAAATAAGTACCTGTTTTTGAAATTATCTTTTTATTATATATAATTAAATCCAGCATATTGGCTGCTATTGCCTGGCGGAGTCCACTCTACTTAATATTATCAGTGTTTCTTCTTATAATATTTACAGAAAAGAAAGAGATGGGACAGAGTGGCTTACCTGAAAAAGGAGAGCAACTTCCTTACTAGGTAGAATATGTAGTTCAAAAATTTAGCAGTTTATAATTTCCTTCCTTAAGAGGCTTGAAATTGAGGCAAATCTGACCATTGGTGACATTCACCACTCAGCAAAGCGTCTAGTCTGTAACTTTAGATACACGTATAATAATCAATTATAAGTGAAGGTGGGCAATTATGAATGGATACATTAATATATGTAAGAAAATAAAAGTTAAAGTATGTTGTGTTCTGGTATTGTCTGGAAATAAGATGTTTGAACTGTATTTTCTTAACTGTACTGCATTGGTAAGTGAATGTACACTAGTTTTTAAGACAGATTACCTGTGTTACTTGGAAGTAAACAGTCTCAATTTAAAACATGTTTTCAGTTAGGAACTTTGAACTTACGGATTTGTATTAATCTATTCACTCAATTAAAATCCCTAAAGCATCTCAATTATTTTAAATGAATGAAGCGATGAATATGAAATAGAAAGCTCTCAACCCAGTAAACAGGTAAAATTAAGCCTTTTATATACTACTAATAAATATAGGTAAATAAGAAGGTATAATTAAAATAAGTTAATTTGTTGGTATCCAAAAAAGAAATGCTTTTCTTAAAAGCGAAAATGGCCACCATACTATACAAAATATATAATTAAAATGTTTGTAAGTGTTATTCACAAAGGGAGGGATTGTAAGCTTCTAATGCCAGTTTTCAAGCATGTGTTACCAATTTTAATTTCTATGCTCATGTAATTAATACAAAAAAAAACATTAACGTTTAATAAAACATAACAATTTTCAAATCTAAATAGGTTTGAATGAATATAGAACACAGCCAGGTTTTCAAAAATACTTTATATACAAAAGAACTGTACAGATAAATTATTTATGAATAGAGCCAAGATCACAGCTTGATGTTACTGTTGGCTGATAAATACATGCTTGTGAAGATATACAAGGGTTGTTCAATATGCCCAATAAGAATGTAACAAAAACAAAATTTTTTTAGAAAAATTACTTTATTTCTCAACATAGGCTCCTTCCGAGGCTACATACTTGGCCCTGCGATTTTACAATTTTTTCAACCTTTTACAAAAATTGGTTTTTTCAAACTCTGTCATAGCCTTGATCACTTCTTCATTAGGTCATGACCTATCAAATTAAAGATAATGTAATTTGTCTCTCCACCCATACCATCCACAGCCTTTACATTGGCCAAACACAGCAGCACTGTCAAACTTTTAAATACCCAATCCGCCATAGCTGCCCATGCTCAGACCCACGACACTAATAATTTCAAATAGTGCTTCACACTAAGTCTCCAAAAGGTTTCTCTTTGTCTTGCACATAGGTCTTGATCTTGACACGTGTGAGCAGCAGGCTCTGAAGGGGAAGTCACACATGGCCGTCATCGAGTTGAAGTGCATCCCATATCTGCATCTATGCACTTTAATGGTTCCTCTCTGGCAGCTCAGATATCTAGAGCAATTATCTGGGTGTGGGAGCTGTCGACCTTGTTGGCGGCAGTCTCCGCAGCGAGGATCAGCCTTGGTCATAGGGGGGCAGACCCAACCTAAGTCCTTGTCAGGGTAGTGAGGGACACATCTGGCCCGATGAGGCCTGTCACATCTTCCACTGTACCTGCTGAAATGTAAGCCCTTAGGACAGTGTCGTAGTATCGGTCTACCTGCCACGCAGTGAAAATAAAGGCCACAGTCAGTAAGGTGAGCTAGATTCTTTGGAAAGGGATTCCATGATCGTGAAAAACAGTAACCATCTGCAAATGAGGCAGATGAAGCTTCCATTGTGACTGTCTCCAGAGCTGGAGTTGTTGAATCTACAGCACCAGTTAATAAATCTGACATAGTTGTTGAGAAAGGTGCATCAGTTGTAATACCTTCTATGCTGTTTGTTGTTTTTAAATCAGAGTAATCATTTGTTGATCCACCAGGTAATTCTGTCTCTTGATCTGTTGGATTGGGTTCAGTGTCTCTTTGAGATGTGGTCAACGGATTGTCAGTTGTCCCTGAATGATAAGGAGTAGTGAAATGTTCATCTGAACTGTGCAGGTGATTGTTAGAACCTGACTTGTCTTCCAAATTGATAGCCGACAATTCTTCATCGGGGGGCGGAACAGAAGTATCGTCAAACACTGATGTCATGTCTGCTGGATTCTCTGTTGTGATTTGTGTTGTACAATGCTGACAGTCCTCTCCAGGAAGCGGAATAAGATCTTGGTCCAGATAAACGGGTGTTGTTGATAATCCAGGGTTATTTGGCATTTTGTCATATTTAGTTGACCCTAAACCTGTTTCCTCAGGTAGACTTCTAGTGTTCTCAGTGATTGGGGTAAAGATGGTCGATTCAAATTCTGTTGGGCTTTTAGTATTAGAATTTCCTTCAGTGGAAATAATCTCAGTTGTGACATAATTGGTATCTGTTGTTAATTCATTTAAAGGAGGAAAAGTTATCTCATTGTTGATGGAATTATGTGGAGTTTGTGTAGTTGGTTCTATTTTGGAGTTCACTAATGTAGTCAACATGGGAATAAACTCAGTTGTGACATAATTGGTATCTGTTGTTAATTCATTTAAAGGAGGAAATGCTGTCTCGTTGTTGATGGAATTATGTGGAGTTTGTGTAGTTGGTTCTATTTTGGAGTTCACGAATGTAGTCGACATAGTCTGCAGATATTCCTCACCAGGGGTTGAGCTTAAATCATCTTCCTGATAAACTGGTGTCATTGATAATCCAAGTGTATTGGACGATTTGTCATCTGAAAGACTTGTTGGCATTTCTTTTATTAAACTGTTGTCAGTTGTATCAAGGACTATTGGACTTTTGGTAAGAAAATCAATCGAAGCATCCTTCCAATCAGATTGTAATGGAGTTGAAGGAGGAAACGTTCCCTCATTGGGAATGAAAGTTGATGGAGGTTCCGTTGATGGTACAATTTTGGTCTCCATGGATGTGTACGAGGTAGTTTTTGGATAGTCTACACCAGGGGGTGAGCTAAACTCCTCATCTTGATAAACTGGTGTAGTGGGTTGTCCAGTAGTAACAACTTGATGAGTATTGGACGATTCATCACAATCCATGTTACATCTTTGACTCTTTGGGTTTTCAGTTATCAAATTGGAGTCAGTAACTTCAACAACAGTTGGATTCTGAGTAATAGAATTATAATCGGTTGTCTGTTTATTTAAAGGAGTTAATGTTTCCTCGTTGGAGAAGAAAGTAGATGAAGGCTCTGTAGATGGTTCAGTTTTGGAGTTTACTAAAGTAGACAACATAGTTTGCGGATGATCCTCCCCAGGAAGTGTGTCAACTTCTTCATGTTCATATCTTGGTGTCGTAATAGAGTCAGTACTGTACGCCTGGGATATGAGGGTTGTATTAGCATTAGAGTGTGCCTGGGTAATTTTTTGGGTGGTCAGATTATATGTGACCAATACCGTTTTGTCTGTCACAGACCTTTCGGTTCCTTGAGAAATCAAACCCTCATCGTCTTCGTCTGTAGTTGCCGAAAGGTCTAGTGTCAAACTTTCAGTATTTTGTACCTTTCTATGAGAATCTTTGCCATTGGTGATTCCGACAGTGTAAGATGGAAAATATGGTTCTTCCTCAACGACCGTTAAACTTGGGTCGGCTTCTCTTTCGTCTAGTGAATCTTTGATTCCGTTATTTTGTGAATTGGTGATTCTCACACTGTCTTTATGAAAATCTGGTTCTTTCTCAACGAATGGCAGAATTGCACCGTCATCAATTGCTTCTGTTTCAGATCCATTTCCTTCGTCGCCTGTGTTATCATCTTTACTGTTGTCACATTCCTCGGAATCAGGGATTGTTTTGACCGACAGAGGGACTGCACCTGGAAGTAGTTCTTCTTTTTTAGTATCTTTGTTGTGAGTAATGATACTGGGACCTTCATAGGAATGAAGCTCTTTTACAACTTCGGTCCATCTGCCGTCAAGTGGTTCTTTGTTTTGAGAATTTGGATCATTTTCGATTCTGACACTGTCAATTTGAAAATATGGATCCTTCTCAACTATTTCAAAATCCTCTTCGTCATGAGTTTCCGTTTTTTCTTTGTCGTCTGACTGTTCACTTTTCACGGCATCGTCGTCGCAGTTGGCCTCATCATCATCATCATCTTCTTCTTTTTCGAAAATTCCCATTCTGTCTTCCAAGGAAAACGTGTCACTGCTTTCTGCTACTGTTTTAGTTTCTTGAGCCTTTTTTGAATAGTTCTCACGAATTTCCAAATTACCCATTCTACCTTCCAGTGGCATCGCTTCACCGTTTTCTTGTGCTGATTTATTATTTTGTGCGTCATTTGGTGTTGGTTCATCATCTTCAAAATGTCGCAATCTATCTTCCAAGAAAAACTCGCCACTGTTTTCTCCTGCCGGTTCGTTTTGTTGTGACTCATCAAACTCAGAATTTATGATTTTATCTTCCGACGAAAACTTGTCGCTTTCTACGTTTGCCTCATCATTTTCATTTATTCCTAATCTAGTCAGTATGTTTTCTAAGAAAGGCGTGTTTCTTTTTTTCGTCAGTTCGGTTTCTTCCCCCGATGTCTTACTTCTCGTTGGTTTATCCGTTCCCAAATTTACCTGCCTGTTATGCATGAGAAATTTGTAATTACTATCATTTTTTTCCTCTTTTTCTAGTGACCCGGTGTCGCGTTTAGAGTCGTCCCTCCCATGAGTGTCATGAAATATGGACGGTATTTTCATTACTTCTTGAGGACTACGCTCAGGTACTGGTTCGTTCATGTGTATGACACGCTTCATATCCGCAAACATTGAAAGGATGTCACCGATTCTAATTTCCGTTCCAGCCTCAGAGGTGATTCTGTCGTCTGTATGCTGCATTTCTCTTTGATCGTTGCTGCTAGCTGTTTTATTTCTCTCATTTGAGGCATTTTCATCAATATCCATACCTTTCAGGATAATCTCCAAGGTTGACGCTGTATTGTTTGCTTTCAAAGAGTCGTTCGTTGAGGACTGAAAATTTTCGTTCATCTTGACCGTGTCAAAGTCTTCTCCTGTCGTCAAGTCAAAATAAGCCGCCAGCTCATCGAAATTCTTCAGGAAATTGGAAATCGTGTGGCCCGCCGACGCTTTCGTGTTTTCGGAAGGACCAGCGTATTTGACGACGGCGTCCCCCGTCGCCCTCTTGACCGTTTCGGTAATTCTCAAGAGTCTCTCCGATACGTCGTCAAAATTAGTTCTCACTTTACCGTTCGCTTTGAAGACGTGTTCGTGTATCTCAGAGTCGCAGATCAGCTCGGAGACGGCGTCGCTCAGCTCGAAGAAATGGCGGGCCGCTTCCTCGTCGTGAACCTCCTGCTCCGTTGTCGTTGGAGCCGACCCTGCGTCCGTTTCCTCCTCGTGAAACGTTATCTTCAGTGGAATAAGTTCCGAGTTGCCTGTTTGTCCTGACGGTGCCGTGGGGTACGGATCCGGTGGATTTTTTGGTGCTATTAGTCTATCAAGCTCTTCCCTGAGTTCTTCGCCGCCCCAGTCGAGGTGGAGACTTCTGCACGGGAAGTTGGTCACAGTGTACGGCACATTCCAAGGCCAGTCGCAGACTTGGTGCTCGACGTTGAAGCGCAACCCGTAACGACAACGGATGGCGGAAGGAAATCCCGAGTGGCACTTGTAGAACATTTCGCAGTCCTTGTCGTCTGGGAGCATTTCTGCGTGGTGCCAAGAGTCCTTCGGAGGGCAGTCACCTACAGGCTCGGACTTAACCACCGCAGTAGTCACCATGGCCAAGAGGACTGTCAGACGGAACCCTACAAATAAAATTCATAGAATGTACATTTACAATAGAAGATGAAGAAAAGAAAGCTGTAATCAAGAAAGGATGCAGTCTGTCGTCTTTTTTTTTTTTTGATTAACAGGCTACATGAGGGTGATCCTGAAACAGGCAACTTCCCTTTAATAGCATAGGAAGAGAATTGAAAAGGGGGGATGCGGAAGGTAGAGCAAGGTAGCCAAGGGTTAACTAGGGCCCCGGGCTATGGTTTAAGGATCCTACCCGGTGTTTCACCTAAAGAGATACAGGGAAAACCCTAGAAAACCTGCATCGGGTAGGTCGGGCATTGGGTACTATTCTCACGCCCTTCCGAATGACGGGAGACGAGTTTGCTGTGGGGTCGCAGCATTCCCTTCCATGCTGTTTAACTTTTATATATATATAATTAATGGGGAAAGGACAGAGAGATAGAAAGAAGATGACTTACCTGAGGTTTATAGATAGAAGACACCTTGTGAGGTTTAGAGAACTTCACAAGGTGTCTACCATCTATAAACCTCAGGTAAGTCATCTTCTTTCTATCTCTCTGTCCTTTCCCCATTAATTGTTTTAATAAACATGACAATGTGATCAAAAATGATAAAACGGAATATGGAAAAGGAATCATACTACGCTTTGCCCACGATATTGTAGTATTAGAGTAATTATAGTAAATTAGCAGGCGAGTCTAGCAAGGGTTTACGAGAGTTGAGGAATGGGATAATTTGGTCAAGAGCCGCGTCCGGATTCGGTTCCCTGATCCGGTCGACGTTCTTCCGTTCGCATCTTCTAAATTTTCTTTGGGAAATTATAATATAGGAGTATGGAACGTGAATGCGAGTTAGGAGAAGATCAATCCTGATTTAGGAAAAATGTAGGGATAAGAGAAGCAATATTGAAAACCGGCCTACGTTCATGGCATCTGTAGATTTAGACGTAGCGTTTGATAACGTGAACTTGAACACACTATTAAGGATTTTGAAGAGCACTGGAATACAATATCGAGAAAGGAGGTTTACACACAACCTCTACAGAAGTCAGTCAGCTGTAATTAAAATTGAAGATCAAGAAAATAAAGCAGAAATCAAGCAAGGAGTAAGCAAAGGATACAGTCTGTCGCCCATGCTGTTTAACTTAGATATATAAAACAGGCGATTAAGAAATTTAAAACTGAATATGGAAAAGGAATCGTATTACTGCAAGGAGAAGAAATAAAAACCACTACGCTTTCCCGATGATATTGTAGGGTTAGGGTAGTCAGGACAAACTTGGAAAACATAAAAAATGGCATGAACGGGGTCCTGGAGAAAAGAGAAATGAGGATTAGTTGAGGGAAAACCAAGGTAATGGGGTGTAGTATGGTATAGAGTGGAATAACAAAGGGATATGGATATTTTGAAGGAAGTTAAAGAATTCTGCTACGTGACCAGCTAACTAACTAGGAACGGTGGAAGTATAGTAGACATAAATAGTAGGATAGCACAGGCAAGTAAGGATATCGCAAAAAAGAGGAATTTACTTACGTGTAATATAAATGTGAATATTAGGAAATCGTTGCAAAAAATGTTCGAATGGAGTGTGGCGTTATATGGGTGCGGAACGTGGACGGTAGGAGTTGGGGAAAGGAAAAGAATAGAAGCCCTTGAAATTAGTTCCTATGGGGGAATGCTGGAAATGAGAGGGGCGGATGGGATCACTAAAGAGGAAGTTCTTAACAGAATAGGGGAAGAGCGAACAATATGGAGGACGTTGACCAAGAGAAGGGATAGATTGTAAAATTAGCATTAGAGGGAAGTGTGTGAGGGGTAAGAACTAAAGAGGGGAGAAAAGGATGGAATAGGCTAAGCTGATTATGGAGGACGTGTGACGTGCTATTTATGAGGAAATGAAAAGGCTTGAGCATGATTGTTTAGCATCAGATCAACCTTTGGGTGAGCTTCAATTGAAGCAATTCTCTCTTTGAATTGTATCTATGAGACAGATGGTAGAAGCTGGTGAGAATAATCTAACGTTCCTCGTGAGGTTTGGATGAAGCACCCCTTTGGTCCCCGTGTTCGCCGAGCACAGACCGTTGCACCGTTGCTCTCTGTCACACAGAATTCTGACCATGGCGACTGTTCCTTCGTTCTGAGCTTCAGACGTTCCCCGAGGAATGAAGAGTACTTACGTATCATGGTGGGGCTCGTTCCCGAGCATGTGTGACGGTGACCGTCGCTCTGGTATCTGCACGCACCGTGACTGTTGAAGCAACACTCGCTTCACCTTATCCGGATCATGCTTGGGGGGAGGGGGACAAATTTTATCCCGTAAGATATCCCACAGCGTCGATGGCGACGGCTGATTGGCCTCCTTCGTCGCACAATTTTAAACATAAACAGTAATTATCTCGCGACGTACGAGAAAGTCTCAGCTCGAAGCTGTAACATTACATAAAACATAAAGCCTAATAATATTTTTCTCCTTGTTTTTGTTGTACCGGTTGTATCTGGTTCCGCAGACGCACTGGAAAGAGGAGAGGATCTGATCGCGTCTCGGGTAATACAAGCGTGGCCCGGTCGTGACGTCACCGGTCTAGTTTCATACCACTCGTACATCTTATATTTGAAATGAACATAATTAATATCAATGAAAAGAATTTCAAATTACTTATATAAATAATAAATAATATATATATATATATATTGTAGCAGATTCTACGTTCCTCCGTATTCGAGGATTTCTTATTCCTTTAGGGCGCCAGGTATTTTTCATAAAAAACACCAAAAATTGATTTTAATAGTTTTAATTTCAATCAGAGCATGAAGAAAAATTATATCTGCAGGGCGTGGTCATTCTCTCGTCGTCCCGCCGACACAACCTATTCCTCCAATCACACCACGACGACTCTCAAAATTTCGCCAGACCACATTGTTGGCCCGGGTTGCGTCAGTTCCTCAACAATTGCAACTCGCAAGCTGTCCTGCATTGTTCATCGTAACTTTTCATGTTACAATATATATATGTATCAAAATGACAATGATTAAAATTATTAAATCGATTAACGTCTGCTACTTAATAACAAATTAAATAATTTCCGACCGACTTTTACAAACAGTTTTTATTATTTATCAAAACGACGTTTCGGGGCATATTCGCGCTTTCTTCAGGTTTATGATCTGTGATATACATATTTCAATTTGAAAATACTTATATATAGCACATACATGTATATAAAAAATAAAAAGTGACTGTAAAAATCGGTCGGAATATTTTTTTTAATGATTCTTCTTCTTCTTCCAATGGCTCAACAGCCCCCTTGAGGGCCTGGGCCTACCGAGGCGGCTGCGGACTGTCATCTGGAGTGGCACATTTAGAATTTGGGGTGCCATGTGGTCAGTGTATCAATTCCCCGGCAGCCTTAATCCCGGTCCTCGCGACCATGACGACACAAACATCCAAGCCCCATGCCAGGATTCGAACCCGGGACCTCTGAGTTGTGAGGCAGCAACGCTAGCCACTACACCACAGGAATTTAAAATGATTAAAATTATTTAATTAACTATTCCTAAGATGGTTTATGTATAAATTAAATCTAATCTTATATTATATATATATATATATTCTGCTACTTAACCAATATAATAACTAGGGAAGGTAGAAGTATAGTAGACATATAGAGTAGGATAGCACAGACAAGGAAGGCTTTCGCGAAAAAGAGGAATTTACTTACCGGTAATATAAGTGTGAATATTAGGAAATCGTTGCTAAAAATGTTCGTAAAAGAGTGTGGCGTTATATGAGTGCGAAACGTGTATGGTAGGAGCTGTGGAAAGGAAAAGAATAGAAGCCTTTGAAATGTGGTGCTGTAGGAGAATGCTGAAAATCAGATGGGTGGATACAATAACTAACGAGGAAGTTCTACACAGCACAGGGGAAGAGCGAACAATATAAAGAACGTTGACCAAGAGAAGGGATAGATTAATACACGACGTTTTGAGACATGAAGCTCTTGTAAAATTCCCATTACAGGGTAAGAACAGAATATGGAGGCAAGGATGGGTAAATTAGGAGGGACGTAGTAGTTATGCGGAAATGAAAAGGATTGCGCAAGATAGGTTATAGAATGGAGAATCGCAGCAGACCAGTCTTAGGACTGAATATCAGAGAAACAACGCAAATTTTCTAAATATATATGTATATATAGCATTTATGATGATAAAAAGAAAGCCGGCTATGCAAATTAAGATTTATCAAATTAATGTATATTGTAATAAATAAATAAATGTAAAATTCAATATTATTTATTATAATAATTTACTATTGAATCATAAAACAAGTATTCTTCATCCCCGTATTAATTACAGTATGATTCCATACATCAGCAAGAAAATATGCATTTCCCAAGGTAATGTTTATTATTATATAGTAAACTGCAGATAATTTCGTACGAAGGTGAGTATTTAAGATCAGACTGAATCCGGAGACTGAAGAATTCAGTTTCATTCACACACGACATGTCTGATTCATTCAGTTTCACTTCAGTGCAGCATATTGGGTGAGATGGGATGTAGTGGAATATCTGTCGATATACCTTGTATTTTCAAAGGTTGTAAGGTCACGTTTTAGCATCTCTGACTCAGAGACTGCCTGATTGTTGTAGGAAATATGATTGACAGTCGTTTAATAACTCCATGTTTTCCCCTCCGCGAAATAATTCACTTATCACGCCGAGACGTGATCCGAGGCACGTTTCCTTCCTATGAAAATTCTACTCGATGAGTGCTTACTAATCGACAGAGAAGTTGTGTTCTGAGGACAAACGTGCCGCGAAGTCTACACAAGTCTCCAATATGTAGTTTATCTGCGAAGCCGTCAGCTGTGTGTCTCGTGTGAAGTCAGCGCCTCGAGATGACAGTCCGCAAGGCAGATTACAAGACTGGACTGATTAACACTTGTAATCCTTGACTGGATAAAATGCGCTGACTCGAGTTTGATACCAGTAACACGTTGAGATATTTCAGCCGTATGACTTACGTTCATCAAAATTTTATTCACTTGGAATGGATCTCTCTTTTCTTTACTACGAGTAAATTTTCTAATTCGTTTAATATATATAAATATGAGTCAGGAATACATTGTCATGTTAATTAAAACAATTAATAGGGGAAGGACAGAGAGATAGAAAGATGGTGACTTACCTGAGGTTCATAGATGGTAGACATCTTGTGAGGTTTAGAGTACTTGAATTTTCGGAGGCGCCGCCCCCTTCATCAGAAAGTTCGGAAGACTTTTCCAGTGATCGACTAGCTGACGACCCATATATATATGTCTTGTAATCTGCCTTGCGGACTGTCATATTGAATTGAATATATATTATATATATATATATATATATAATACAAATATTCGATTTTAACAACAACAATAAATCTGTGAAAGATTTCAGTGAGTTGCCTGAATTCATTGAAAGGCAGGTCTTGCCAACTTATCAGACGTTTTTCAAGTTATGTGCCACATTCCCCAGGGCAACAATTTTTACAAGGGTAAATTCGTAAGATGTTAATAATATTACAACAGTTTCTGTATTGATAACACTCTACGACTCGTAACATTCTACTTATATAATTCCGTCTGCATAACGTATAAGTTTGATGTGGTATTCAGTCCTAAGACTGGTCTGATGCAACCCTACATGCTAACCTAACTTGCGCAGGCTTTTTATTTCCGCATAACTACAACATCACACATCCTCCCTAATTTGCTTAGCTGATTCTATCCTTGGCCTCCCTTTTCTGTTCTTATCCCGCATACTTCCCTCTAATGCTAATTATACAAGAACCTCATGTCTTAAAACGTGACCTATTAATCTATCCCTTCTCTTGGTCAACGTCCTCCATATTGTTCGCTCTTGTTTAGAACTTCCTCGTTTGTGATTCTATCCACCTATCTGATTTTCAGCATTCTCCTATAGCACCACGTTTCAAAGGTTTCTATTCTTTTCCTTTCCGCAACTCCTACCGTCCACGTTTCCCACCCATATAGCTCTACACACCATACAAACATTTTTAGCAATAATACCCAATTTCACACTTATTTTACCCGTAAGTAAATTCCTCTTTTTCGCTTCCTACGCTCCACGTCTACTATACTTCTACCATCCCTAGTTATTATGCTACTTAAGTAGTAGAATCCCTTAACTGCTTTCAAAATATCCCTTCCCAATTTTTCACCCTTCGTCATTCCACTGTTTCTCATACCTTCTTTTTCCCTCTATTAATCCTCATGTTGTACTCTTCCTCCAGGACCTCTTTCATGCCATTCATTGTGGCTTCCAAGTCTTCTTCTGACTCCCCTAATGTTATAATATCATCGGCAAAATTACATAATTTATTCAAATTAAATTTCTCTAATGCTAATTTTACACAGCCTTCATGTTTTAAAACGTGGCCCATTAATCTATCCCTTCTCTTGTTCAACGTCCTTCCATCTTGTTCGCTCTTCCCCTATTCCGCTTAACACTTCCTCGTTAGTTACTCTATCCATCCATCTCATTCTCCTATAGCACCACATTTCAAAGGTTTCTATGCTTTACCTTTTTTGCCACTACTATCGTCCAACGTGCAATAGGGATTTATTTTTAAAACCGGAAATATATAAAACCAATTGTGGCACAAATTCCTAACAAGAAAGTATTTATCAATCGTACATGCTTAAAATAAGAAAGTCAATTTTAGGAACGTCACACAATTTTGCATGCAGGATCGTTAGGTATTTTTTTAGCAGAATGTATCATAAAAACCGCCCATTAAATGTTTAACGTTTTATTAATTCAAATAAACCACAGCAAGTGCATAAAAAGTAATTTTTTTGTCAATTAACCAAAATCATCTAAAACTGTGGTCTGTTTCAGTGTCAGCTCGTTGCAGTGTTAGTTCTTCGAGGATTTCGGGTGAGAAACGAAATACTGCGCATGCGTGTTTCTCATTCCAGTCTGGAATCGTGCGCAGCAGTCCACGATAGCGCACAACCCATTATCTTCTTAAGAGGGAGGTATCGCGCTGGCAGCATGGAGGTTTAAGGTCTGCGAAATGTATGCAGAAATTCACGCTATTAAAATACTACTTTTTTGAAGTTTCGAAAAATTACGAAACATTTTTTTTCTAAATTAATTTATGTGCTTTAGCAGCTGAGCATATATGCACCAACTGCCACTGTGCAAAATTATTAGAAATATATTGAATAAAGTTTGGATTTGTCTGGTTTCACATTGACCCTCTACTTTTTTTCTTCTTCTTTGGCAATGAGGGCCTTGACCTACTGGGTCGACTGCAGACTGTGACACATTCCGAATTTGGAGTGACATGTGGTCAGTGTATCGATTCTCCAACAGTCTTAATCCAATAGAGAGTATAGATTTTCCCGACGAAGATGCTGGATGAAGAGTTCTCGGTATACCAGTCTTAATCCAGTCTTCGTGATCATGACGGCACAAACATCCAAGTCCATCCCAGGATTTGAACCCGGGTTGTGAGGCAACAATGCTAGCCACTAGACCACATGAGGTCAGCACTCTAATTTTACACAGGCAATAGAAGTATTTTTATCCTTAAAAAAGTTCCATCCTCAATTAAAACTGTAAGTGTACTTTTTCACATAACAAATTAGGAAAGAATTAATGGAGTTGAGAGTACAAAAACCTGTGATCTTTCAGTAGATAATAAACTTATCTAAGAGCATGTAAACATAGTAATAAATAAGTTCAGCTCAGCAAAATATATTGTTAGAGTTATGTAAAATTATATATTGCATTTTTCCATTCCGTAATATCATAATATATTAAATTTTCGGGTAACTCTACAGATTAACTTTCTATCCCAAAAGTGTGTAATTAGGATACTGTGTCAGCTTAACTCTAGAACATCGTGCAAAGAGCTGTTTAGGATCAATTCATTTACTCCTTGATGGCATTTTTAATAAATAGCTATGATATATACCAACACAGATATATGTTCATTTAATACAAACAATTAAACTAATTTACATAACAGGTGCAAGTCTGTCAGATACACAAAAAATTGGTGGAATAAACAGATCTATTAATTTTTAACAAACGTCCTAATAACATAAAAGAATTAAGAACTAATGTGGTTGCATTCAAAAGTGAGTTTAAAAACTTTCTTAGCTACACCTACTCTGTAAATGAGGTTTTGAAAATAATTGTCTTTATTAATAAACTTGAGATATTGGTAAATTGGTTGAAATAGTTATCATGAAGTCTTTCATTACTGAAATATTTTGGAGTCAAAGTAATACTTATTTGATTTTATAATGATAAATATAATTTTAATCATTTCATAAAGGAAAAATTAGGATGTCCTTGTTTTATAATTTATTTGTATGTAAAATAAGTTATTAATTAATTAGATGTAGGTACAAAACACTGTCTTTGTTTCTCATGTGGATCTATGGAAACTGAATTGATTCTATAATATTCTGTCATTCTTTTAGTTTCCTTCCATTTTCCCAACTACTTTGTTGTAATATTTCTATATTTCTTTCTTTATTTTAACTTACCATACTATGCTTTGTAATATCTTCCATTGGCCCATATATTATGGTATCAATCCATTCAATGCCTTATTTCAATTTTCTGCTTTCAATAAAATTTGAATCTGCCATCAATGAGAACACACCACCACAATAGTCCATTATTTTTACTTATTATACAATATTTAAAAAATAATTCTGTATAAAAAATATTTCAAAACAGAAAATTTCATACCTATTTATTGTTAAATATTACAGGAGTACAATTTTTTCTGTTTTAAGGGTTTTAATTCCACATTTGTAATTATAAACATCTGAAGAGGTCAATAAAATTGAAGATTAAATGTTTTGTTTATAATTATTTGATTCTGTATAAAATATCTATTTTTTAATTTTGGCCAGTTTATTGGAATTTATTTCTTTAAATTAATTATATTAAGCTCCCTATTTTATATATAATCCTAATCATTCACATAATTAATTTTTAGAAATGTTCATTATTAATTTGTTTGCATCATCAGGTGACTGGTTTGAAGAATTCACCATTTTATTTCAACATTTGTACAACACTACTTTCTGCAGTCAACATTTTTTAATGATACAGTTCCAGTTTTCTGATAACTATTTTACATTTCTCCTAACACATTGAGACTTCTTTCAGTTACTACCTGCAGTAACTGTTATTATTAGAATGTTCCAATGACTCGACTTACCAATGTTTTATAAAACTGTCTGTTAATTTAATTTAACAATTTATTTTAAAATAATTCATTGCTAAACATTGTATAAACAATCTAATAATAATGGGCAGTACTCATCATCTTGTATGGTATGAATTTTAATAACAGTGTTATGTATTATTCAATTGGTTACATAAAATAAGAATGAAATTTCTTGTGGAAACCATACCATTGATTAAATATTGAATGAAAGTTCAAATTTTTAAAAGCTATAATAGAGAGAGGTAAAAAATAAATAAACTGTTAAATTTCTTAAAGTTTTTATTGATTTATGACTGCAAGGCACCATGTGAATATTGTCTTTAATTTATTTCTACAACTTGCAGGATTCACTCACTAATCTACTCATTATGTGCAAATTGGCCATACATATATACTTTTTTTAGTATATGATTTAATTTTTGCAAAACATATTGAACCACAGGCCAACTTTGGAAATTAATTCTATAATTTCATCTTTAGCATGAAAATTAGCAAGTTGTTTATACCTGAAAAGCATATTTGGCCTTAAGTAAAATGTGTTGCACAATTTTGAATAATATTTACATATGTTCAAGACACTTATTAATACTCAAAAATATATTAATTACATCTTTATATCAACATGGGAAATATAGTCACTATCAAATAATATCACAAATAATTCACAGAAAATGCAAAACTAAAAATATAGATACAAAAGTTTGTTCATTCACAACAGTCTATATTCTCACAAAAATATATAACAAATATTACATTTATACATAAATAAAATGGAAAAAAGTATTTATTTTATCATTTCACATGTAAATAATGATAAATACTTATCACAAAGAATGATAAGAATTCTTTTTTCAATTGTATTGCAGTCTTCTGTTTTAAGTCACTTTACATAAAATAGTTTTTGTACTGCAATAAATTTATGAAAAGTAACAAAAAGTAATAATATACAAAAAATAAATTTCTCTGACAGACTTCTGTTCAAACAATGCCTGAAACATCTTCCATTGGTATCCAACGATAATTTCTTCTCAGAAAACTGTCGAAGTCATCCAATGTGTGTGACACACACACTTGGAAGACTCTTGTAGTGATAAAACATGATTGGTGGAAAGGAACTGTCATAAAAACACCAAGGAAGCAGACACTTCATTAAACAGGACTGGCATTATTTTTGTTGCTCACAGAAACAAAAAAGTTGAGTTTCTCTTTGGAGTACATTTTACCACTGTGTTCGTCTTGCTCCTCTGAGCCATTAGTGTTCTCACTTGTTGAGAGGTTGATGTTTTTATTAAATAGGTTGCTGTGGTCACAATTGTTCAGGTGTTTTTCACCTGTCACGTGCCTCATTTGTTGTACATTCTTCTCTACAGGTGCGTACTGGTGATGAACAAGAAGTGGTTCTTTCCCCTGGTAGGAGTAAATAAGAGGAGGAGCAACTTTCCTCATTTGTTCTATAGAGTCTTTTCTCAAAATTCGCACCGCAGCTGCAATCAGAACAAACAAGATGACAGTGCCACATATTGGAACGGCAATTGTGGCAGCCTTGAACCAGACCTCCCCGCTGGCATAGCTCGCTGGTAAGTGTGTGTTTTTTGGTTGCATTTGTAGACCCTCATTGCTTTTTGAGTCTGGAAAAGCAAGAAAAATATATTGATTATTGAAATGTAAAGGATTTAAATTATTAATTAACATTTAGTTTGACATATTCTGAGTCTATACAACCTTAAAAGAAAGCAAAAAAAGAGGTTTAATTTATAGAACATTGAGTTTTTCCTGTATATACTTCTGTATTGTGAGAGAAAGTGAAGATATTTAAGCATTTTATTATGAACTATAACTGATTGAAGTGCTTTGTTCAGAGGACAAAAAATTTGGCAATTGAATGCAAGTTGAAACTTTCTATAAATTTCCTCTAATACAGAATGAAAGGGAAAAGAATTTAAGTGAAATATATTTGTATAAGGAATGTTTAAAACTGGATACTTTTTAGTACACATTTTAATAATTTAAATATTAGAAGCTTTGTCTACATATAGTAATTTTTTAATGAATCCATATGTTAATATATCAATTGTTGGCTGAAAGTATATTTGTGAACA
This sequence comes from Eucriotettix oculatus, assembly GCA_034510155.1. Lineage (NCBI taxonomy): Eukaryota > Metazoa > Arthropoda > Insecta > Orthoptera > Tetrigidae > Eucriotettix > Eucriotettix oculatus. The sequence continues at coordinate 27,908,683 of CM067376.1, forward strand.
CTGAATCACAGCTGCAGTCTATTTTCTATTTGTTAATTATGATAATTAGACAGCCATGTTTTACATGATTGTATCAAAAGAAATTTTAACCTCATTAAGCGGTGTTACTAATGAAATGTCATTATAAATTGCAGTGAAATCAAGTGATGTTTTGCTTTACAGGGGCCTGTTTTGAGAAATGTTATGAAACATTCAACAAGTAAACAATTGTCCAACTGGAATAAGACAGTACACATGAATAAGGAGCTGATATATACATAAATTTTCAAAAGCTTCACCTCCATTAAAATATTCGTAAAAGTACTTGTAAATTAATGAGCAGACTGTAAAATTATTAGTAGATTATGAATGTAGTATAAAGGGTAACCATATTAAAAAGTGATAAAATGCAGGCAATTTGAGATAAATATGATTTAAAATATGTTTCACAATTTTAGCCTGTGTATAATTATAATTTACAGTGTACTTCAAATTTATGGATTTAGATATACTGTACCTGGAAAGGATTCATTGATATGTTGCCACATATCAGGACCATCCACATGGTTGCACATGTCTTTGTCGCAGCACAGGATCAGCGATTTACCACATTGCTCTTGCTTCTTCCTGCAACAGTCATTGAAATGCTGTTACATATTGGTTATGTGGAACAAGATAAGAATGTGTTTAATTTCTTTTAATAGAAAAAAAACTATGATCAATCTTCAACCTCTCATAACATTAACTGGTAAAATTTGACGTTAAAGAGAAATATTGGAGAAATTGAATTAACGGAAATACTCTGAGAGAAAACTAACAGTTAAAGGAAAACTCTTAATTTGTTTGGTACAACTCCAAAAAAAATTTTCATATAATGCTAATTTCAAATTCACAATATGTAATGGCCCAAGAAGGTAGCTACGAAATAATTATTTACAAAGAAAAATTAGTTGAACAATATATTTAAAAAAGAAAAGTATGTATGAAAATGCAAGATAAAGATGTCGAAAAACTGGTGAAAGTTTGAAAATGGTAAATGGACAAAATTGTTGTAACTAACATTGAAAAATCGCAACAAATGATGGCCAAGAAGAAAAAAAAATTACTTGTACAAACTGTTAAAATGAATTTGTAGGATAAATATTATTACTATTAATAATTTGAAGTTAATAAAATGAAAATATAGTATGAGGATATTATGCTGAGAATCAGTAGTGGAAATTAAAACCATGGGATAGAAAATGTTATTGCACAAGTATCAGGACACAATGTAAATGGAAGGTAAACTAGAGGATTAAGTTTGCTAGTGAAGGCATTGGTTGAAGTTGATTAATCAGCATAAAAAAATATAAATATATAATAATTATATGGCTTTTCCTTTCATTCTCCATGGCTCCTCGAGTTCATTTAGGGGCTTGGACTACTGGGACGACTGCCAGACTGTCATCTTACAAGACACACTCAGAATTTTTTTGGAGTGGCATGTGGTAACTGCAGTGATACTTCACTGTTATACCCACTTTTTCTGACCAATATATATATTTTTTTACAAGTTGACAGAGCATTCATTACAAACCGGACAAGGAGACTTGCAAGATGAATATGTACAAGAAATATACAGGGAAATGTAGTGGAAAATAAATTCATGGAGGAATTGGTCAGTAAACACAGTGATAGAACGGGAGTAAGAAAAATGGAAAAGATATTGAAAAAGTTGTATGAATGAGAAATCATTGAGATTTTTTAAAGTCCCCTTTTTTAAGGATTCTGAGGCAAAGTCATTGAGCTGTTTTAGTTTTAAATGAATTAAGTAAGTGCAATTCGGCTCTGGTGTTACAGTTCCGAATAACACCCTCCTTACATGGTTACAAACTGAAGGATGCTCTAGAACTTGCCTCCTTTCTGATACTTTATTCTTTCCTCACTTCTCCCCCCCCCCCTCCCAATTTGGAGGTAAACCAGAGAAAGTATTACTTTTTCTTAAGCACTGGGAACTAGAAAAGTCAGTAAATGAGGGCAAAATGTACGATTACTTCTGACACGTGCCGCCAGATTGTGAGGGTTACTCAGAAGGTTGCTGTTCGTGTGGCTGCAACGTTGCTTGTCGAATCATATTTCTTAAACCGCTATAGTCGTTGTTTTGGTATTACGTGTTCAAATATGTGGTTGGTTTCTCCTTCTTGTTTTGCTTTTCTTCCGAGTCGCGGCGGCCCGGCAAGAGTGTTAAAACCGCAACGAGGATCGGACTGCCAGGTAGTTTGTTGGACGGAAAGTCACCCCTCAGGTGAGCTTATCGACCTGACGTGAACCCGAAACTGTGGTCGGGGCTTCCGGCGGACGTTTTCTCACGCGTGGCGTGACGAGACAAGCTTGCCAACCGCATTTGCATACGGGCCCAATTTCGCTTCCTGTGGGAAAGCTAAGCTACGCTTAGAATAATGTTCGTCACCGGTTCCGCCCAAGGCTAACAGCATGTTAACGACTCCCGGAGCTTCTTCATCCGTTGCTGGTCTGTTATTAAGACGGTCCTCGGGGTCTGGAATGCCTTGGAGATTCCTCACGAAAGAAGCGTGGACAAAGAAGCCGCCTCGACTGCGCTGGATAATGGAACAACCGAAAGCCCACTTTTGGCACTAATAAAGTTACCTGTACTAATTGGAGACTACTCTTGCCTATTTTTATTTTTCGCTTCTCATCTTCTAAATTTAGTCTCGTGGCCTTTAACTGAACATTTCTTCTCTCTTTGAGTTTTATTTAATTTTCAATTGGTAAATCATGCTCTAATTGGAATAGAATATCGATAATGGAGGCTTATGCATAACCTCTACAGAAGACAGGCGGCAGTAATTAAAATAGAAGATCAAGAAAAGAAAGCTGTAATCGAGAAAGAACTAGACAAGGATGCAGTCTGTCGCCCATGCTGTTTAACTAATATATGTAGCAGACGATGAAGAATGTGGAAACGGAATATGGGTAAAGGACTGACGAAGGGGGCCAAGTATGGAATGCGGTAAGCAGATTATGGAAGATGTGGGATGTGGTGGCTATGTGAAAAAAAAAGGCTTGCGCACGATAGGTTAGCATGGAGGGTTGCATCAGGTTAATTTAATAACTGAATACCACAACAACAAAAATTTAAATGGAAAATCTTCAATGTTTAATTTGCCATATATAGCTAACGACGGGACAAGAAAAGCAATATTAACTCTGCGATTAACTTTAGAAGACACGACACGAAAATTCCGGCCTACGTTCATGGCATTTTTAGATTTACAAAAACCGTTTGATAATGTGAACTGGAACACACTATTAAGGATTTTGAAGAGCACTGGAATAAAATATCGAGAAAGGAGGCTTACACACAACCCCTGCAGAAGACAGGCAGCAGTAATTATAGAAGATCAAGAAAAGAAATCCGTAATCAAGAAAGGAGTAAGAGAATGTAGACCGAAGATTTCAATGTGGACCATACGAACATCGTTCGTCTCCAAAAGCCCGTAAAAGTCCGAATTGTTGAAAAAATGCTACAACAATTATGCAACAACCTCCATGATGGCCCATATTGTCACCAACTGTTACTGACAAACACTGGCGCCAGATATTGACCCAAAGTGAAGAGGGTCTACGATAGCAAGGTGCGTGATCAAGATAAGCAACGATAATTTTTAATTATTTGAGGGGTATAGGAAATACAGAGCACGGAGAGTTGTGATCATTTCCCACAGATTTGGAAATTGCGCAGTGTTGTTGGTTAGAAAAGTCTTCCATCTTGACCAGATATAGGACTCTTTAGTCTTACTAGTTCTTTGCCGAAATACTTCAATAAATTTGCTTTTATCCTGGAAAGATAAAATCATTTCGCCAAATGTATTCAGATACCTATTTTGTAAGTTCACTTCGTAGCAGCCAACTTCGAGTTTGTTTGAAATATTAATATTTGTTTTATTGGAGAAAAGAATTCGAATAAATAGGGGGGGTATCCCTGGAAATCAGAAAAAGAGGTGGGGGAGAATGAGAAGAAGAAGAGGGAGAGAAGGAAGGGAAAGAGGGAGAGAAGGATGAGGAAGACAAGGAATAGGAGGGAGGGAGAGAAGGAAGAGGAAGTAGATTTGGAGAAAGGTTGGGAAACTAAAATTACCGGATTGAAATATTTGAAAATGTGGAGCCTATTACTAATTTAGAAAGAAGGTGAGAAGTGTGCACGGAGTAATGAAAGATCAGTTAAACGTAAGTTGAAGTTATGTTTACCGATTAAGTAAAGTCGTATCAAGAAGCCCTTGAATTTCGAGTATTTGACGAGTAATGGTTGGATAATATTAGCGTTGTGCGGATGTAATTAGGGAAACGTTACACATTGCCGACGTTGAAGAGATCCTTGCTCAATCAGCCGATTTACAGGTTCGCCCCTAATAAATGTTCTCAATTCGATGGAGCTCAGAGGTTTGATTTGAGGAAAATTTATCATAATAATAACTTAAGTTTTAAGACAGAGGAGAGATCGAGAACAAAGTATGACGCGAATTTAGATGAGCTGATTCAAGGAAAGGATGTGGTTAGATTTGTGAAGGCGCTGAGGATCGGCTGGATGGGTCTTGTGGAGAGAATGGCAGAAGAACGGATAACAAAGAGAATAGTGAGAGAAATGCATCATTCATACAAGGGCAAAGGGAAGACCAAGATATAGGTGGATGGATGACGTAATTTCAGACTTGAGAAAGATGGGAATGAGAGGATGGAAGAGAAGAGCTCATGATCGAAGAGAGTAGAGGGGTTAAGGCTCACCAACGACTGCAGAAAGAAAGAAAGAAAAACTGAGGTTGAAGGAGGGAAAGTAGGCGGAGTCAATAATATTTTTAAATATATTTTAATAGTACTAATAATGAACCTATGTATTGTGGTTTCTGTTCGTGATGTAAGTTGGTAGAAGCGTCTGAACTTTCTAGACAAGCGTGACGTCATCTGCGGTATTAAACTCATCACAACTGAAGTAACAACTTCCTCACTCTGTTGGATTTAAGTCGGGCTATGTAACTATTATTTGTACGAGTTTGAAGGCAACTTGGTCTGTATACTCTTTGGATTTCACAATGTCGACGATCTAGATCCAGGTCCACGTGGCCGCTGAGAAACATCCGTCGTCCATACCGATTCGAGGGAAAAGGCGTTAAAATTGCGTATTCGAGTCGAGGTGCCCGATGACTAATGTATCTTCGCCGATTCCTCGACAGCATGTTCCGTTAGAGCATTTTCCTCCAAAGAGCTTTATTTACATAGTCGACCTATTAGCATTCACACGCCTGAAAACCTTGAATGTCCTTGGTCGCTTTTGGAAAGTGGCAAAAGAAGAAAAAGAATGCAAACTTCTAAGTAATTAAGTTTGTCTGGCTGCCAAAGTAATTTCCGGTAAAAGCATCAACTCCATTTCTACTTTTCTTTTTTTATATATATAATGCACAAAATAAATGTTCTCAGTCCCAATTTCGAAGGTCTGCCAAAAGGCACGTGCATGTATATTTTTAGGATTATGTGGAAGAAAAAGAAACTACAAGCAACGGAGGCAACAGAAGCAGTATTCTGGACTCGTGGAAGACGGGAGAGGGAGGGGAAAATCTTGCACAGTTTCGTGGAAGAAGAAACCAACTGGTTAATAACTGGAACTGCAGCAAAAAAATCACTTCCGAGCTTCATAAAGTGCTGCATTATTTATAGTTGTGATTAGGATGGTGGGATACTTGACCTTGACCTATTCAGTGCCAAGATATTCATCTTCCGAAAAAACGAGGAATCAGAGTTCATAGATAGAGTAGAATTGAAATATTAGAGATTATTACGGTTGTAACAGTCCTTGGATGTAGTCCAAAACAAAATTTACAAAGTATATCTTTGGAACTATTTTTGTTTGTTCAAAATTAATGCTCAACTAATCACTTCAAAATGAAAAAACTTACATGATGAAGTCCAAGTTTAAGGATATTTAAAAAAACTTAGTCCGTCTGAGAATTTCATCGTTTTTAATTTAATTTGACAGAAAAAAACTTTTGAAATACAGACATTAAGTGAAATATTAATATTACGAGAGAAATAAACCAGGCAAAATTTATAATTACAATTTTTTTAATGACATAAAATATACACGACGCGACAACGTATTGTTCCGCTGTGGGAACTCCCTTCAGGTGCAAATATGAAAATGAATACGGTAAAAATAGGTACCGAAACGTCGGTTTACATAAATGCGTAATAAAACGCTGAATTGATCAGTAGAATATATATATATATATATATATAGTCCAATGACCTCTACAGATGGCAGTAAGCAGTAATTAGAATTGAAGGGCAAGAAAAGAAAACAGAAATGAAGAAAGGAGTAAGACAAGGATGCAGTCTGTCGCCCATGCTGTTTAACAAATACATAAAACAGGCGATGATAAAAGTTAAAACGGAATATAGAGAGGGAATAAACTGCGAGGAAAAGAAATAAAAACCCTACACTTTGCCGATGATATTGTAGTATTATGGGAGTCAGAAGATGACTTGAAAACCATGCAAATGGCATGAACGGAGTCCTGGAGAAAGAGTTCAATATGAGGATTAATGGAGGGAAAATCAAGGTAATGGAGTGTAGTATGGGAAACAGTGTAATAACAAAGGTTGTTAGATTGGGAAGGGATATTTTGAAGGGAGTTAAAAGGGCAGCATAATAACCAGAGTAGAATAGCACAGGCAAGAAAGGAATTTACTTACGGCTAATACAAGTATGAAAATTAGGAAATCATTACTAAAAATTTTCGTTTGGAGTGTGGCGTTATATGGGTGCGAAACGTGGACGGTAGGAGTTGCACAAAGGAAAAGAATCGAAGCTGTCGAAATGTGGTGCTAGAGAAGAATACTGAAAATCAGATTGGTGGATAGGGAAACTAACCAGGATTAGTAAAAACGTTTCGGCATATTTTCATACCTTCTCCAGGTTTTCTTTCTATAGAGGAAAGATTTACAACATATTAAAAACATGATTTTTAAGATATTTAGACGGTTTCTCATTTGTTGGAAATATTTACCCTGTAGAAGTAAAACATAGTTTTTAATATATTTACAACAAGTTAAACCCATGCAAATATATTAAAACTTATGTTTTTAATTTATTGTAAATATTTCCTCTATAGGAGGAAAACCTACAGAATTCATGAAACTATACCGAAACGTTGTTACTAATTTTTTTAAATATATTCTGTAAAAGGTTATAAATTGTTTTACTAATTTATAACCAATTTATTTATTTTATTGTCAGTCTTCGACCTTATTTTTAACTATACAGATGTTAACGGTTATTATATTTTATAGAATCTAGTTGAAGTCATTGATCACAAAAGCAGGACGTTATAGGTACCTGTCGAGCATGTCCACGCATCCGTGGGGCGCCAACATGGCCGCGGTGGGCGGCGTGTCTCCCAAGTCGGAGAAGCAGGCGCCCAGGTCAGACTTGCACATGTAACCTTTGGAAACACAGGCCGGGAGATTGCAGAAACAACGGACTTTATCTGTAAATATAAAAAAAAACAAGGATGAAACATTGAAAATCTGAAATCAATTTTTGGAACATGTATAGGGGGTTTTCAATAAGGGCATACATGGGCCTTTCAAACATATATAAAAAAATTCGTTAATACCTCTCATAAAGCTCGACTCGCTCCTACCCAACACAACAATAATTACCACGCCCCGAGCGACCCTTCGCTGCTTCTCGTCCCAAGAGCTCGACTGTGAAACACGGGAACTTGCATGGTATAAAAATCTCTCATGTACAACCCGGCTAAACATCTTAAAAGTAATGGCTGGTAAAAATTGGGGAGCAGACAGATTTATTTTATTTCTTACCTATAGAAATCTGATTAGATCAAAACTGGATTATGCATGTATACTCTACGCAACAGCAAATAAAGAACTTTTATGCAAACTAGACACCGTACATAATACAGCACTAAGAATAGCAACAGGCTGCTTCCATACGAGTCCTATAGGTAGCATCCTCAAGAACCCTCCCTTGGTCACATCCTATGTGCTAAATACGCATTGAAAGCATTACTCTCTCCCAACACAATAATTAGAAATGTAATCCTCCCCCAGGCATCAATCCTGCAACATATATTCATCCAGATACGTCCCTTTCTGTACAAGATTCAGAAAAAATTGTGACGAAATAGAGTATGGTCTGCCAGAGATTAAACTACTACAAAACTGCAAAGAACCACCGTGGAAAATGTTCCCCCAAACCACCCCACAGGAATCACAAATGGATTTAAATAATTATGGATAAAAGCCCAAGAAAAGCTAACAAGTCATGGAATACAATATGGAGGTCAATTTAAAGTCAGCAAGATCCATTATGAAACAAACGATTTCTACGCACTGAAACATAACAAAAAAAGTCAAGAGAAGAGACCAAATAAACTTATCGAGAGACATAACTGGACATACAAAAATTACACATCTTTACATTATAACAAAAGACCCCCCACCGATTTGTGATTTACAGATTTCAGTTGAACACCTGTTGAAGAACTGCCCGAAATTTGATAATTGGAGGAAAGAAACATTAAAGGAAAATGATTTCAACCATTTTGTAAAAGGGAAAATGAACAAGAAAATTTAATAAAATTCTTAAAAAAACTGAATTGTACCATAAATAGTAAACTTTTTATTATATATCATTATGTATATTTAAGTTTTGCATTTAAAACACAAATGCCATGTTAAAATGTATAAAATTGTTAAATTAAAGATTAAAATGTAATGGTTATTGTAATTTCGTATAAGTCGCTAATGACTACTTTGTTGATGCGACTATAAATAAATTTTTAAAAAATCTCTCGTGCGTCCAGTACTAGAATACGGCTGTATTTGTTGCGATCCGTTCAGAAAATATCAGGTCGAGGAAATGGAAAGGGTGCAGAGGTGGATAAGCTGTGTTCTGGTCACGGAAATGAGAAGGTTCAACAATGAGGTTGGGATATGTTAGAAAATTTACGTCTCGGGGCTTTATTTTTTTTAAAGCGTACGCAGGCCAACAATCCTGGGAGTAGGAACATTGCGTCAAAGTTTTTAGAAGTAAATTATTTCAGTAGAGGGGATCATAATTGCAAAATTGGGCTGAGCAGCTTTAAAAATGACGTTGGGAAATGTTCATTTTTAAATCGGACTGTAAGGGATTGGAACAATTTACCTGCAGAATGTTTCAAAACATTTCCTCCCAATAGCAACGTTTCACACGTGCAAGTGTAGTGCGACGAAAAAACATCTGGACAATGAATACGTTTTATCTTTTTATCTTTAAGATGTAATTTATATTATTATTACTTGTAACTATGCTTATCATAAGCTTATTTTTTGTAACTTGTTACTCAATTGCAGTATCAATAAATTCATTCATTCATTCAAACTTACAATTACCGTGCAAAAAAACTTTGCGACCTTTAACTTTTGTCCCTGAATGTGGTAAGAGCTATATTCAAAGAAATTATCGACGACCAGCAAATCAAGTCGCTCCCATCCTTGTCATCCTGTATGCTTTACAGGAAAAAAAATTGGGGATAGTTTTAAGAAATATATTTGGTCTTTCTTTCTCATTATTCTAAATTTATCGACAGTTTTTTTTCCTTAAAATTAATAGGAAGTATATCGAATAAACTTATTTTCTAATAGGTAAACATTTACGACCAACTTCAGACTTTATTTTTTATTTAGAGCAATTTCCAAAGAGGAAAGACAACGTTTCGGTACTTATTTGTACCTTCTTCAGGTTATTATCCTGTGGAGAAACATCAATAAACCACGCGTTAACATTAAAAACTCGTGGTTTATTGATGTTTCTCCTCAGGATAATAAACTCTCTGCAGAACAATAACCTGAAGAAGGTACAAATAAGTACCTAAACGTTGTGATTTTCCTCTTTGGAAATTGCTCCAAAAAAATTCAGTCTGAAATTGGTCTTAATTTTTACCTACTATTACAAAATCAGACGTTAAAATACAATTATTTTCTGTTCGCAATCTTCCTTCCAGAGGCTTTATTGACCCCATCACGCCTTAAAACGACCTGAGTTACTTCCTGCTTCTTCGAAACTTTGGGGTTCAATCACAATTAGTTCCCTTCCCCCCCTGGTACATTTTTTTCCCACTGGGAGACAAAATGCAATGAGGAATAATCAGGACAAAATAATTTTTCAAGGTAAGGCGAGGAGGCGTCTTCTACCGTCTACCTGATGACCGGCTAGCAGGTAAGAATACAAAGATATATTCATTTGCTGTTGAGGGCTAGCTAGGTATTTTTCTTCTTAACGGCAGGTGAAACGCCAATGGTCAGCAGCGGCAATGATGCAGACCTCAAAGAGACAGGCGGAAAAAAAGAAACTGCTACAGTACAGGTCCTCCGCAATAAACCGGGAAGGAATACGGTCTAGCCCCAAAAAATTGACCCTGTGGTACAATCAAATCTTAAACAATACTCGCCGAGACTGCTTCTTTATTATATTCAGAGATATTGTAAACTATTTCTTCCTCTTATACAGCAGGATGGAACGACAAATATAATGCGAGGTAGAAGGAGGTCAGTTTGGTTTTAGGAAGAATGTTGGGACAAGAGAAGAAATATGGACTTTGCGTCTAGTTTTAGAAGACAGGATAAGAAAAAGAATGACTACGTTCAGGAAATTTGTGGATTTACAAACAGCCTTTGATATTGTTAACTGAAACACACTATTAAGGATTTTGAAGTGGACGGGAACAAAATATCGAGAAAGAAGGCAGTCAGCCATAACTAGAATTGAAGGGTAAGAAAAGAAAGCAGAAATCGGTAAAGAGTAAGACAAGAATGCAGCCCACGCTCTTTAACTTATATATAGAAACAGGCGATGAAGAAAGTTAAAACGGAATATGGAAAAGGAATCACACTACAAGCAGACGAAATAAAAACCCTACGGTTGGCCGATGATATTATATTATTAGGGGAGTCAGAAGAAGACTTGGAAACGATAATAGATTTCATGAAGAATGGAGAAAGAGTACAATATGCGAATTAATACATGGAAAACCAAACTAAAGGAGTGTAATAGGCGAAAGGCTGTTAGATTGGGAAATGAAATTTTGAAGGAAGTTTAAGATATTCTGTATAACATATATCTAAAACAGGAGATGAAGAAAGTTAAAACTGAATATGGAAAATGAATGATACTGCAGAGAGAAGAAATAAAAGCCCTACGCTTTGCCGATGATATTGCAGTATTAGGGCAGTCAGAAGAAGACTTGGAAACCATAATAAATGGAATGAGCGTGGTCCTGGAGGAAGAGAACAACATGAAGATTAATAGAGGGAAAACCAATGTAATGGAGTGTAGTATGGGAAAGAGGATGTTAGATTGGGAAGGGATATTTTGACGGTTGTTAAGGAATTCTGCTACTTGGGAAGCGTAATAACTAGGAATGGTAGAAGTATAGTAGACATAAAGAATAGGATAGCACAGGCAAGGAAGGCTTTCGCTAAAAATGAGGGATTTGCTTACGGGTAATATAAGTGTGAATATTAGGAAATCATTTCTATATGACTGCGAAACGTGGATGGTAGGAGTTGCACAAAGGTGAAGAATAGAAGCCTTTGAAATGTGGTGGTATTGAAGAATGCTGGAAATCAGATGGGTGGATAGAATCACTAACGAGGAAGTTCTAAGCAGAATAAGGGAAGTGAGAACAATATGGAGGACAGACCAAGAGAAGGGATAGATTAATAGGCCGCGTTTTAAGACATGAGGCTCCTGTAAAATTATCATTAGAGGAAAGAATGAGATTCTGAGTACAACGTTTCGTTGCCTACGTAGTAGAAAGGAGAAAGAAACGAGTGTGCAGACATTCTTTATGAAACGAGACTCGGTCGCCCTCTTCCATATCTGGTTATGGACAGAGTTGCGCACAGGTCAACAAAGATAGCGAGCGACGTGACGTGATGCGACGTGACGTCACGTGACGTGACGGCCCCGAGCAAGGAGGAGATTGCCACAAGTCCTCCTCAGATAACCTCCCGCAAGAAGGCCGCGTCAGCAAGTAATCAATTACATACACATATATATATCAATAACGGAGAACTGCTTCACTCAGGCCGACGTCAAATTCAGTGCCACAAATCACTAATAAATGGCAGCTTCGTTTTCTTGCTCCAAACAAAGTTACAAGATCACCTCGAACTTTGGATCGAATTAATTGGAAGTATTAAAACCCAGTAATATCTCGACTGTCCAACCTTCAAGAAGGGGAAGAACTGGTTATTTCTGCAAATGGAACTACAATATGATGCAGAAAGCTCCAAAAACTGACTTTGATCAATTTTAATCCAAAAAGTTCTTTAAAGGATCTAAAATATTCACTTGAAAAGGAAAAATAAAATTTATATCAATATCAGAAAAAGTAACAAAATTGATACCATCCCAAAACAATTAGAAAGTTACGCATTTTTAATTAATTAAGAATATTCTCCACAGTTGTTATGTGTAAAAGAAAGTCTGTTTTATATATTTTTTGCTTTGTTAGGGTAAGGGTGATCCACTTAATGTCAACTCCCATTTAATGGCTTAGGAAGAGAAGGATACGTTACTGATGGTACCCCCTTATAGTCTCTCATTATATATTTTATCTTAGTTCTTTTAAAAAAATAATTGACCTAGATTACAGACTAGAAAAGGCATTTTGGATCCGTAACTCCAAAGTATTTTAAAAATATTTTCAATTTATCTGAAGTCGAGGTCATTTCAGTATATACATAAATATTTAAATCAATAAGCGTTCGGAATTCACCCGAAATATATATCAATATAATGAAAAAATATATAATTGAATAATAAAAAACAATTTGACAGCATGTCTTGTTTCCTTTTTTTAGATAACCTATTAAGTTTCAAATACAAAAAAATTACTATTAGGTCAAGCACTAAATATTAATTATGTATTGATACGTCAAGAAATAAATTACAGTTATTTTCAATATTTTTTCACGTAATTGTTTGATAAATACCATGTTCATAAAATTATTTTCTGTTGAAGTTTTTAGATATCTGAACTTCGAAAAAAAATTGCGCTTGAACAGATTCCACAAAGAACTATTACGTCGTGTCGTGCCTTTTTTATGTTTAATTTATTTATTTAACTAAAATATATGTCTGAAAAATTTGACTGGATCATTAGTTTACATTTTAGTGCACATGAGCAAAATTATATGATTTGGGAACAATTATAGTGAATTTATTTATTTTATTAAAATATATCTCTGACGAATTTGACTGGATCATTCGTTTACATTGTAGTCAACATCAGTGAAATTAATTACTTTGAACTAGGTTACTAATATTTGTATCCGTTAGAAAAAAAGATGTTTGTTATCTTTGGCGAGCTGGCGGGAGTCTCCGATTGTTGTTCTTAGAGAAGAGGATCATCTTTGCTCCGAGAGGTTTGTCGTACACACGGATTGGGAGATGAATAAATTAAATAAAATATCGAGTGCAGTTATCGTCTTTCATCGATGCAGTATGATAAAATAAGTAAATTATCACATTATGATGTCCGAGAGAGACGTAAGTGCAGTTTTTAAGGCTGCATTAATTTATTGGGATGAGGAAATATGGCGGTGGTCGGAATAATAATTTGAGGTTAGAGGTCTGATCGCGGACAGATTCCAGGGGTGAGTGAAAGGATGCGTATTATATTCTTCCTCTTCTGTTAATAAAAAAACTAATATTAGAATATTAATATTTCATTGTAGAATTGTAATAATGAATTCGGCAATTCAGTGAGTATTGTGAGTTTTAAATGGAAGGAGACTAAATTAACCAACGCACGCCATTTTTGGAAACTTAAATTAAATAATTCAGGTATCTAGATAATACGGTGGAAGATGGCGAGTGGATAAGCAGAGCAACGCACGGAAAGCAGTCACTAATGAGACTTACTTGGACTGTAAACAAGTTGGGAGGAAGAGAGCCGCAGCTGGCGCCACTGAGGGTTGCTTGCTTGTCTCGGTTGGTTGTTTGTCCTTTGTGCAGGGACGCGTGAATATTCCGCTACGGCGGGGGAAGTGAGGGCTCATGTATGCCAAACCCAACTATTAAGTAATTTACCATCTGGAGGAGCCTTTTCCGCCCCAAATTACGGAGGGCCACGCCAGCCATCTTCTTCTCCTTCCGCCGGGAAATGAAATGAGCCACGGGGCCGCCGCCGCGCCGTAACAACGTGGATGACGGGCGCCACCTATTATTACCAGCTGCTTAGATGATTTTTCTCTCTGTTCAGGTAACCGATGAAGAAACCGGGACGAGGGGAGTAAAATACACGCATCTCGCCTTCCCCCCGGGAGGAAAGGATGATTGTGCCATAAAAATAAATGATGTAGTGAAATACACGGAAATATTTAAAAAGCCGTTAGGGTGGTTTTGAAAATTCTTAACAATGGTACTTTGATGTTATTGTCGACGAAAAATTACTGCCAAAATTGGTCAGAATTAAAATGATTTATTTATTAAATTATAACACGACGTTTTGTTCCTTTGTTTGGAACCTCCTCAGGTGTGAAAACAACACAAAAATAATCCATTATAATCACGGATTGCACAAAGATTTATTGTCAAATTTGTACTTTAAGCACGAACTGACTCCGAGGCTTGTTATTTAACGACTCACCTATATAATATATTACTTTGTTGTTAATTATTATTAAACGTTTATTAATCAATTACGTCACAGCTCATGTTGAATAATCAACACACACACTAATATTCTCGGCTGCTCAGCATGAAAACACAGCTCAAGGCTTTCAATGTGGGTTTTAAGAATACTTCCTGTATTTTTTGTAAATTATTTTAACTTGATCAATTCCTTGAATTCTATACATTAATTTTTCTTACATTACACTAACATTCACTCCTCAAAGTAAATACACAAAGATCATATAACTCATACCAAAGAAAACCTTCTTCACAGTTCTCAAATTAATTAAGTACTTTGCAAAGCCAAATAAAATTACGACTAATTACAGACTAAATTATTATTTAAGTAGTTATGCTCGCAACAACTTCGTACGCGCGGAAATAGCTCTTTTTGTTTTGACCTTAAAACGAAACAACAGGAACTGAATTTTAAAAGGCTGAATTCATTTATTTTTGATCGCTTCTGCGCAATCCTTATAACTCGCAGTTGGATTTGAACAGGTCCCACTTTCGCACGTTTCGGGGCCTATTCTAAAGAAACTTCCAGACAGACAGAAACTTCAATTGTATATTTCTTTTATTGCTTTTAAAAATGAGTAATTACTGAATATTAAAATTTACCTGACGCGACAAATAAAACCAATTTACGTATACATCGTATGGACGATCCCAAGAATTTTATTTCTCTGCCAACTATAGGTTAATTGCGGCGGGAATCCTGCTGCAACAATAGATGGAGTGAGAATACTCGCCCCCCTCTTCTCTTACTCTCCCCCAGTGAACAGAGAATGGAAAAAAAATCCGTGAATGAACAACAGACCTCTCTCAAGTATCAGGAAACATTTTACTACCACAACAGTACAATAAATTTAATAAAGTTTAAGAAAATTATGATTATAGATGCAAACAATTTGAGATTATATCAATACTAGGTTATGGCTGACAGTGAATTGCTCATGACTTAAAAGAAAAGATGGATGCCATCTGTAGGGGACAAATGAACCTATTTTATCTCTCAAGGAACATCAAAATTGATCTAGTTTATATAAGAAATGTTCATTCATCCTTCTCAGCTTTCCTTTTGCCAATTTATTACTTCGTCTCTGTCACTTCCGCTGGTTTATTCTTCTCGTTTTATATATATTTATGCCCGTTGATTTTCTCTCTGCTGAGCCACGATCGTTTACCTCGTTAATCTTTGACATTCGTTTTATTTCCTAATCGTTATTCTTTATTTACTCAGCTAATGGAAAACTCTATCAATAATCACTGAGCATCATTACTGAAATGATTAAGATAAAGATTTTTCGGAAAATATTGAGTGAGATAATAATCAAAACTGCACCATCAACCTTTTCTTATCTAATTTACGTGTCCCGTGTCAACGGTAAGCCTAATGAAGAGAAAGGTGTTAGGTAAGGAGGGGAGGGGGAGGCAAGAATCCCTTTGCCCCAACGAGGTGAGAAATAAATAATCTCTTCTCAAGGTTGTCATGGCAATGAAACAGTTTGAGCGGCAATTAACTTCGATACCGGAGCGAGACAAATGTAAAATTGTTGTATTTCGTGCAAACATAGACTGTTTTGTTCTACGTTGGTGACCTCGGCATGAGTTGACGAGTCGGCACCTGCTCTACCTTCCGTTGCTGGAAATATGGACAAAGACTACGCGAAACAAAGGAGTAAGAAGGAAAGGTCTGTGATAGGGACGGGGAGAAAACGCCGATAAGCGTGCCGATAGACGTAGCGGTACGTGAAAAATAGACGATAAGACTGGACTGGACTGAGGTTGTGGCACACTTGACATCCAAGAAATTATAAGATGGCCAAGAGGGCAGCCATTCACCCTGCGATATTACAAAATGTCACGAGTGCAACCGCGTGGTTTCTCAGCAAAAGACGATTCCAAGTTTCCTTCCAAAGTCCGAGCTTATATGTTAATTGTCGCCGCTTGTCATGTTCTTTGTCTCGTCTTGAGCAATTCTTTTTTAGAGGTTGATTTTGTTCCTGGTCAGCGATACGAGAGGAGGAAGTGCTTTCTTGATGTCGACGTGCCGTGAAACGCAACACCATGAGACAGTCCCTGACCTAGCTCATGCATTCCTTGCAACTTTCGTGTTCCAGAAACAGTTGCTGAGTTTACTGGGAAAAAAGGAGTCAGAAGGAGAATTGGAAACCGACTTGATGTTCACGCCATGAAAGCGGCGTAGTGGTGGGAATCGCACCATAAAAATCAGATGATTAGTTTGGTGCGATGGAACAAAATTCGAATAGCAGACAGGGCGTTGAACAGAATTTGCTCATGACATGAAACTATGGAAAAAATTCTGGACCGAACCGGGAAAGGAAGCCGTGACCTCTGATGGCTCTTCCATTTGAGCTATCCCTCGTAGATACGAGCTTTCTTCATCCATTGCATAGCTTTAAAGCTAGACTTAGCTCAAAAACAGTGATTACTGCTATCTATGAGGCGTTTGATTGGTGACAATGTTAATAAATGGGATTTTAAGTCCTGTTTTTTTTTACTTTGTCCGTCATTCCTTATTTGCCTCTTATGTGACGGATGATCTTTCGCGGGCGCGGGCGCTCTCCGTACTGATCAGTTGATGTTGGGTTATTCCTTCCTCGGTTTGAAGTTCCTTACACACAGTAAGTACTGTGTACTACCTTGCAGTGATCAGTATAATTTGTTGTTGTTGTGGTATTCATGCCTAAGACTGGTCTGATGCAACCCTCCATACTAACCTATATTGCACAAGCCTTTTAATTTCCTCATAAATAGCACAACTCACATCCTCCCTAATCTACTTAGCATATTCTATCATCGGCCCCCCTCTTCTGTTCTTACCCCACACACTTCCCTCTAATGCTAAGTTTACAAGAACTTCATGTCTCAAAACGTGGCCTATTATTCTTTTTCCTTCTCTTGGTCAACGTCCTCCATATTTTACTCTCTTCCCTATTCTGTTTACTACTTTCTCCTTAGTCACACTAGCCACCCATCTCATTCTACTATAGCACCACATTTCAAAGGCTTTTAATCTCTTCCTTTTCCCAACTCCTATCGTCCACGGTTCGCACCCATATAACGCCACGCTGCATACGAACATTTTTAGCAATGATTTCCTAATATTCACACTTATATTACCCGTAAGTAAATTACTCTTTTTCGCGAAAGCCTTCCTTTCCTGTGCTATGCTACTCTTTATGTCTTCTACCATCCCTAGTTATTACGCTTCCCAAGGTTACGTCAAAGTATTCCTTTCCAATCTAATACCCTTTGTTATTCCACTGTTTCCCATACTACATTCCATGACCTTGGTTTTCCCTCAATTAATCCTCATATTGAACTCTTTCTCCAGGACCCCGTTCATGCCATTTATTATGTTTTCCAAGTTTTTCTGACTACAATATCATCGGGAAAGCGTAGTGGTTTTTATTTCTTCTCCTTGCAGTAATACGATTCCTTTTCCATATTCAGTTTTAAATTTCTTAATCGCCTGTTTTATATATCTAAGTTAAACAGCATGGGCGACAGACTGTATCCTTTGCTTACTCCTTGCTTGATTTCTGCTTTATTTTCTTGATCTTCAATTTTAATTACAGCTGACTGCCTTCAGTAGAGGTTGTGTGTAAACCTCCTTTCTCGATATTGTATTCCAATGCTCTTCAAAATCCTTAATAATGTGTTCAAGTTCACGTTATCAAACGCTATGTCTAAATCTACAGATGCCATGAACGTAGGCCGGTTTTCAATATTGCTTCTCTTATCCCTACATTTTTCCTAAATCAGGATTGATCTTCTCCTAACTCGCATTCTATTTCACGTTCCATACTCCTGTATTATAATTTCCCGAAGAAAATTTAGAAGATGCGAACGGAAGACGTCGACCGGACCCCGGGGAATCGAATCCGGACGCGGCTCTTGACCAAATGATCCCATGCAACATTCCTCAACTCTCGCCTGCTAATTTACTAACCACGTTCTTCACACCTTAGCTGGGAATTCAGTGAAGTACGCACATAGTGTAAACCGGTCAAGGGTGCATGAAATTTTTTGAGATGTAATAGGCTACATGGGGTGATCTTGAAACAGGCAACTCCCCTTTAATAGCATAAAGCATAGGAAGGGAATTTAAAAGGGGGGTACGTGGAAGGTAGAGCAAGATAGTCAATTGTTGACTTGGGTCCCCGGGCTATAGCGTAAGGTTTTTATTTCTTCAGTACAATTTAAAGTTGAAAAATATAATATAATGTTACTAGAAGTTTTACATCTGTTTTAAATTAAAGGAAATAATGAGACGACCTTTAACGGACAGATTTTATTTTATTGCATAAGCCAACGTTTCGGTACCGCTTTGTACCCTCTTCAAGGTAACAATTCTGTTAAACAATATTCTACATGAGACCATAGAAGCCAAAAAATATATAATGAAAAAAAACAATAAAAAGCACGAAAGTGACAAGAAAATAATTAATATAAAAAATGTTTAACTAATAGTTCTCACGCTAGCACTGCCTATTTCTTCCGAGGGACAGCGAAGAGGTACCGAAACGTCGGCTTACGTACTCCTGTCTGTTAAAGGTCCTACAATTGATGTTGTTGTGGCATTTAGTCGTAAGACTGGTCACGCAAACCTATCTTGCGCAAGTCTTTTCATTTCCACATAAATACCACATCCTCCCAAATCTGCTTAGCGTATTCCTGAGAGTTTTAATAGAAGACGCTCAGCCGTGTGTTCTTGTCGTCTTCCGGTGTGCGTGTGTGACTCGCTATTGTTTATAACAAGGGGATGTCGGAGCTGAAACCGAAGACATGTCCTCCGAGAGTTGCGTAGGCAGGACGTCGGGAAGAAGTTTTTTGTGTGAGTGAGAGAGAGAGTGGTGTGTCTTGAGATAGGACTGCAGAAATTACCGGGACCAGACGGGGCGGCCCTTGAGTGGAGAACCCTGTAGACCAGATAGCATCTCGCTAATGGCAACCAGGGGTTCTCCTCGCCGCATTCCAGCCCCCGGACAGACTGGGACCCCCCCTAAAAAAAATTATCTCCCCCGTAGGGGAGCTGCGCTATTTCGGGAGCCTCGCCAAGAGCTTCCTTCACTCAAGGCGCAGCAGACGCGACGGAACTGCTTCAATCAGCTCAACCAAAACGTCAACCAAGTCGGGTCGACCCTCGCAACATTTTCCTTCTTCAACCAAAGGAGACAAGAAATTTAAATAAATCGTGGGGATTTACAAGAACCCATTGTAAGTGGATAACTGCACTGACCTTAAGGTTTATAACAAGGGAACTTCATTTAGTAGTGCCAAAAGGAGAAACAATAAATCATTAACCAGACATTCTACATAAAAAATCCAGCCAATTTATGAGCAAACAACATTATATTTATTTAAGCACCTGCAACGTTTCGTTCATATTTGTAAACTTCACCCAGGTAACTAGAGTAAATTTTTTTAAAAAATATTATAATTTTTTACTTAGCTGATGAAGTCAACAAATATGGACGAAACGATGGTAAAGATATATTTTAATTCAGAATATTGTAAGTTTAGACTTAGCTATTCAAATTACTAAATCTTAAAAAATTCTTTATATATATATGTTCACGAGACAATTTGACAATGTTTTTCTCAAGATAAATTAATTATCTATGATAAAAGCTATGTCTTGGATTTCTAAATTTAATATATTTTTTTCGTAATGTTTTCAAATGTTTAGTGGAAATATTTGGTCTTAAGGGTATACACATTAATTATTTTTAAGTGAATAGGAAATAGATTACATTCTTTTTGGGATTCAGCAGAAATTCTACCTGTAATCTTGACTTGATTAATTTTTTTAGGGAGAAATTTAACCAAATGCTCGACATTGTTTACTGACAAATTGGCGTTTTATTTATAAGAAAAGAAATAGGTTGGCAAGCTACTGATTTTGTGATTTATTGTACATTTGTTTTCGACTGTTACAATAAATTGAGGACTATTTCATTGATTCGCTCATTAATATACCATACAGGAATCTTTAAAGCATTGTTTTTACATTCATTCAAAATTTATTACATTTTTTACCTTAGGATACTTTACAGAAATCAGAGAGTTTGTTGAAGTTTGGGAACTTAAAGAAGTTATCTTTGTTCTGGTTGTCAGCTTTGTGAATTGCTAGTATTTGTGTTAGAAAAACACAAATAATTTACTGTTGAAAGTGTAAAGAAAATACAAACACGATGTTCTTGCACATCCACCAAAAGACATTGAGTGGTAATATAAAGATGAGCTGCCGGAATATATACCACAATTGTCAGAACGTAACCAATAATTGACACATGTCATTGGTGGGCCATTTTTTTCTTTTTTCAGAATTTGGACATAAAGCGACTCCTCGAGTCCCTCAGCGTGTAAAGGAAACCAAGTGACGACCGGAGGCGGAAGCAAACCCCGCCAAGTGTGCTGCAACCACGGCGCCATCTACGTACTGCATGAAGGCCACGGAAATCCGCCTAGAAGAATCTAAAGCGACTGGAGTGGAGGAGAGATTAGTAGCTCACATAGAATCCTAAACCTTATGGTAATTATTTACTTAAGAAACGGAATTAACTCGTACCATCAGCCTACATTTCTCTTTGGTACGCTTGTCAGTGGAAATACCTCAGAAGTTGCACCAATATTTGTCAGATCACAATTTTTCGGATTTAATGCAGAACTTAATATTTCTTATAATTATTTTACAGCTCAACTTCACGCCGTGAAGGATGTCCATTTTTTAAATTGCATTCCTGTTTTATGTCACGATAACAGCGACACTAGAGAATCGTAAGACCAAAGAAATCTTAGGGCTATTCCATTTTTGCGAGTGACTAAGAAGTATAAAGCAAAAAGAGGCCAGAAAATAATCAATTGACCAAAACATATATCGGAGCGAAGAAAATAAAAGAAAGACACTCCTATGTTTATGTTATTACAATTGTGTGAAACGGAGAAGAGACTCGGACGCGGGATAATGTTGATGGTGATGTTAGTCTTTGTATTTCGTGGTTTAGTTCATGATTCGAAGCTAATGTACAAAAAAATTATTTGGTTTAGAAGATCGGAGTGGAAAAATCTCGACCGGAATCGAGCCCGGGACATCCTCGCTTACTAGGAAATCGGCGGGGATTGGTCATTGTGTAAATGGAACATGAACTCAAAAGAGAGTTTCTGATCACTGATTTCCTCGAGATAGGTAAATTGTGGGTTAGCCTGAGCTTATGGTATACAGGGGTGGAAGGATCTCTTACCGGATCATGACGGGCTCAGTTCGATAGAGCAATCGGGAAGTCCCGGGTTTAATTCCCTGGTCCCACTCGGATCTTCTAAATTTAGTTTCATGCCTTTTGGCTGAGCTTCGTTTGAAGAAATTCTTCTCTCTTTGAACTGAAATTTATTGCTTAAAATTGTTGCTTCAAGTGTTCCAATATTGACAATTGACTCACATGCTGTGCTTCCGGAATATAGAAGCAAGGACGTAAACTACAAACTACGTCATCACTATACAGGACGAGGCAAAAGTCTGAAAGAACTGGGAAACCTGAATATTCCTTTGAGATATGGGCGAGTTGGTCTATCTTTTACGGTATTTACCGAACACAGACGCCATCTTGAAATCGGCCACCTTGAATCTGAGTCAAGGAAAGGGGGTCGTGTGATATATCAAATAGCACCAGCATTTTCTGGCAAGTTGATTGCTGTTAACAAGATTTGAAGAATCAGTTATGGATCAAAAGTTACAACACATTTTGATTGCAGGTAACTGACGATGGCTTTGACAAAGGAGAAGAGAATTCAGGTCATTTTGATGTCTCGATCACGAAGTTTCCGTGTCATAGCTGCAGATTTTAACAACCGGCACCCAGAAAGACCGCCAATTTCACAGCCACTTTTGACTCGCCCTGTACTAAGAAAAGAAACAGAACTCTGCAATATTTGTTTCCTGTCTGAGGATAAACAGAGACTCTCGTTACTGTCAGTGGATTATCCTTATCCGCCTTGTACTTCTTATGACCCCTGTCCAACTTGCTTCCTCGTCGTTTTCTGTCCACATTTTAATTATCTTCTCGTTTAATACTTTTGACGCTGATGATGGAATATCTGAAAAGTGTCTCTGCTAGAGTAACTAATCAAATCTTTTGAAGATTCGCTCTCTGAAAAAGACCAATATGGATAATTTAAATCGTTTACTTATTTTTCCCCGCTGTTAAATTATTTTAGGAAGCCATGATCTTTTTTTTTATCGAGCAAGATGACGTTGACGCTAACTTGACGAAGCCAGTTCCGTGTCCCCTTGACTTGTGCGGAGTGTGAACCTTTGGCCCCGGAGCTTATTGAGGAATGTTGCGATGGTAAGTAGAAGGAAAAGGCTGGTCGTTAGAGGTGGCGTGTGCACAGTTGGCAGGACGACAGTGGCGCCACATGACGTCAGCGGCAGACGTGACGCGACGCGAGGCTTCCGGAGTCGCCGAGCTCTGCTTAATTCCAACAACAACGACGACGACGACTCCAAAAAAGAAAAAAAGAGAGAGAGAGAGAGAAAAACTCTCTTCATTTTTATACCTCCAGTCTTCGGAACGTGTTTATCGTCTGTCATTGCCGAGCTCGAAATAAATATTTGTTCTCGTATGTAACCTTTATTTACCGGACGCTACCGAGTATAAACTTCGTGGCACATATATATGTGGGGCAAAAGCAAGGATACGGCGAGAAAGGTTCCAGACGGACCACAACTCCTTCCGGTGAGCTGTGGGGGAATGTGTTTGACAAGCCTCCCAATGGCAGCAAAGTTATAATTGCGAGGGAGCGGAATATTATATATAAATTAAAACTGGTGGAGACACGGAGAAGGGAATGCTGTGACCCCACAGGAAATTTCACTCCCGTCATTCCGACTCATGCTGGTTTTCTAGGGTTCTTCCTGAATCTTTTTACCTTCCACATCCGCCCCATCCTTTTCAATTCCCTTCCTATGTTATTAAAGGAGAGTCGCCTGTTTCAGGATCACCCTCATGTAGCCTGTTACTTCCCCCTCCCCAAAGAAAAATACTAGTAATCCATTGTATATACAATATAAATTCTAAAATTCTTAGTAAATATATTAATATTCTATCCTAACATGAATAGTTTGACTTCAATAATAAGGTGCATGGAACAGTAAACATGTTTCCACATTTAACCACGTCTTACATTAATTTTTCTTGCGCTTCCTCAGGTTGAAGGATTATTTTTTCATTTTAAATGGCTGTTGTCTGAGAATTTTTTTAAGAAACAAAAGGAGATAAGAAAGGAGAGAAACAGCGGCGAGAGAACACGTTTCCATTAACGCGGCTGCCAGCTAAAGTACGCTGTAAATATTTGAGCGTGCAGACACGGAACACGACGACAATCTCATAAAGTTTTATTTCAGGGATCTTCTCACAGCAATTAAAAATTCGCATTAAGGCGCCTGCCTGGTGGGTGACACTGACCATGAACTTGCAGCGTGGGATTCTACGAATGTACACAGCAATGTCATAAATATATAACTTGGGCCCCCATTTCGTTTTCTTCTCTCAGGGGAATTTTTCTAAGGAAAACAAATAGACAGTTGTAGATTATAGTTTCACAAAAATCTGTGGTTTGGTGCAGACAAGACTACAGTTCAATATTTAATAAATATTCAATTGTCTGTTTTTAGGTGTTTTATCATTACATTTATCTAAACAGACGTTAAGCATTACGTATTCATATCATCTTTGTTTGTTTTTTTATTATGATGATTGGATGTTACGTTCACGTAAATAAAGGAAATATTCTTACGAAGTGTTTTCATACTGAGCAACCGGGAGTGTATCAGTGAAGTACGTAACTTATTAATAAATAAATCGTTAAAAAATAAAATAAATAAACCACAGTACCATTGGCCAGTTTTTTAAGAAAGATACAACTTGGAAACAGCATTCATAACTGTAATCGTTTACCGAAAAAGTACAATAAAGGGTGAGCATCTTTTTGAGTAATGCACATCGTTAATTATAGCCACTGCAGGAATAGAACGGTTCCTGTAATTTCTTTTCTCGAATGGTGCTGTAGAAGTGATTCACAATATCGAATGTCTAGGACGTGTTACACTTTCTGAAGTAGTCAAACAAGCTCACAAGAAATACACCAACAGGCACAGAGAGAGAAACACTCTTGTTTTGAGGCGCCCGAGAAATCCGTAAATATAATTAAGTGACTAGTGTCACAGGTGACGAGAGTAATACAATGCAGACACGACTATCGCAGAACACAAAGACGATTATGTACGGCGCCAACCGGCTTTAGAGGTCGGTCGTCGTAAAACTGATAGCCATGACGGTCTACATCATCAAGTAAAGAACCTCAAACGAGGTCTGTTTGGAAGGAGAAGGAGTGCAGAAAAATAAATCAGCGCGTGCTCAGACTAATCAGCTTTGTGTCTTTCTCTCTAATTTTTTTTTAGGATTCTATTTTCTCCTCAATGAGAGGTTGAAATACTTTTACGTTACCGCGCTATAGAAACGTGGCTGATTAAAAGTGAGACTTCGTTGCGAAAATTCTGCGGTTAGAAATGGCAGTAGTGAAACTGCAGGAAGTGATTCACAGCTTCCGAGACCGGTAGAAGTGTTTGTGGTCGAAGCGAGAAGTGGTTCAGAAACCTGCTTGGGGCAAAGTGGAACAATATAAACTAAAACTGAAGTAGAGTACAAAATGCGAGACCCGTAGAGAAAAATTGCCACACTATCTAAGTACTAAAGAATAGAAAATAATAAGAGAATAATTAAAGAGCAAAAAATAAGGCTTCAAGAAATCAGAGGTTACGTCCATGGAATACATAAAATTCAACCAAGAAACAATATATTGCCAAACGCAAGTTTTTTTCAACGGAATTATATACAATTAAACTAACGACAAATGCACAGATAATTAAACTTACAAAATTACATATTTAGTTCAGTCGGCAGAGCATGAGAGATTGTAACTATGAATCGTGGGTTCGTACCCCACGTTGGGCGCCAAAATATGTAACGTTCCCTCGCAGTTAAATTATCAATTGTTTAACAACAACGAATGTGTGTGTATGTTTTTTCATAATAACCACAATCTCAAGCGTAGGTTCAGCGAGAACACAAAACAAAAAATGTTCTTTATTTGATAGTTGCTACTTGCAATATCTACATTCGTAATTCGTTTTAAATATTTATTCAGCTCAAAATACAAAAAATTCAATTTAACAGCGACAACAGACACAATAATGTCATCTTTTTCCAGACAGTCAAACAGAAGAAGGTCTCTCGGCTTCCAGAGATCATTCAACAGTTCCGCAAAGGTTGTACAACAAGCTAACCCACTAGATCAATTCTCACAGTTCATTAATTACAGAGTTATAAAAACTAACGAGCCGTTAGTGGCCCGATGACGTAGCGGAGGCATTACGTCTACGAATTTAGAGAAGGATACAAAGGGAGACTGAAGCGACGGATTTTGATTGACGTTTAGATCGTGGAATCGATGAGATTGTGAGCGATCAAAGCTAACGACGACTCGCCGATTTACGAAGACCTGAGATCTGTGTTCTATCAGGATTAAAACGGACTATAGTGGTGAACAATGGGGATAAAAAAAATGAAGTAACATTTAATGCCGATAGTAAAGACTGTCTGTCGGCCATGACTGTCGATCTAAAGACCGTAATAAATCAACAATTTCTTGTCGGTACTAGATGTGCAACAGCGTCATGATGATTCCTCACAAAGACGAATGTCTTCCTTGACCTAGTGGTATTTGTGAGCAGCCAAGTTTCTTTGGAGCAAGCAGTTGCTGGTGACATCTAGGACAGATAGGAACTACGTAGTGGTGGTGGCGACTTCCTGTTGACGACACTCCACTCTCGCGCTTTAATTACACGCACGCACGCACACGCACGGCGTGTTTAAGTGAATGCTCGCTCGGCTCCGAGCGCGCGTTTCCGCTCGCTCTTGTCCTGGATGAACACAATAATGGGGAGCTTCCCTTCCTTTCCCCATAGGAGACACCGCCATCTGCTTCCTGTAACCCGACGCCACCGCCGCGGCTCTCAGGTGTGCCAATGTAAAGTGTCTCAAGAGGGGAGACGCTCCGGAAGGGAAAGAATAACATCAAACACGCCGAGGGATAAAACATATACATGTTTATCAGACGAAGGAAAAAAAATTCTCTTTGAATTCCAAGAATGGCACACGGTCAGATTGAAGATTGGACACCTTTTCATCAAATGTACAATGGAGACTCGTCTTCAAAGGCACTAAAGAACACGCGTAATAGAGATTTAATGTTAGGCTTTGACCTTAAAATTATTAATTAGAACATAAAGTCAGAAGATTTGTCGACTAATACATTTGAATTAGGGCTAGGAAAATTATTACAAGCATTTTAATTGGCGGCCGATTAAACCTGGTCTCACCATCTCTTCCCACATTTCTCTTATCTCTATTGTAATATTCCATTGCTCGTTAAGCAATTCTTTGTGTTGGCATACGTGTTACATGAGCTCCATATTACTCTTCAAATTGGAACTCTTTTCCTGATATTAGTTTCATTTGCTGTATTTTCACGTCTGCTTCTTGTTAAAATAAGTAAAAAAATTTCGACCACTTTCACACTTTATTTCTTCCTCTTTGGAAATTGTTAAAAATAAAGTCTGAAAGTGGCCAAAAAATTGTACTTATTTATCCATAATACTTAATTTGGTAATTGTATCTTCCCTAGAGCAGAAAACGTGGCAACGACGACGTCGTAGGGAAACGAATAAGTAATAAGGGCAGATTGTTACGACAGACAACCAAGATTCGATTTTTACTGAAAATTGACCGACTGCAGATGGTTTTACGAGATGAATTCACTTCAGCAATGTGTGTGTGTGTGTTTTAAAAACACGTCAAGCTTACAGTTTGGTGTCTTTCAAACTTAATTTCTAAAACTCCTAATTGTCTCAACTGTTTATTTTTCGTCGTCCAGCTTTCTGGTCCCTATAATAGTGCTACGATTTCATAAAAGTGTAATTGTGTTTCTTTACTTGTCTTTTTCTTTAATGATCTTCTTTATGTGGGAATAACTTATTCAAACTTATATAAACCAGTCTTATGAATATTTTCGAAACTCCCTTAATAATCTCAAAGTTAATGGATTTGAATAGCAATAGTGAAGCATGGTTACAGATGTGTTATTTCTTTATTTCTATAATCAGAGATATTTAATTCAATTTCAAAGAATTTTCTGCTCCTTATTATTCGATAAAGTTTTGTTAAAATACGATTATTTTTGTTTGGTGAACACCCGTACATTTACTTTCTTCTGTCTATTAGATATTTCAGAGCCGTAATTATATGCGTGTATAACACACATATATATTACTAAAGATCGAAGGCATTTTCCCGGTGAATTGAATGAAGAGAAGCATCTCTTGCTACCAAGAACAGGTTGAAATTCAGCCTTGAAGACGATGGCAGTGAAAGCCGTCGAAACGTAGCTGTTCTTTGATATTACCCGGGTGGAAACCGGGGAAACTTTTCTTAACACACATATATATTTTCTATTCGGGAAGAAAAACAAATCTGGTGGTACGGGATGTAACCTCTAAAAATACTACAAGTACCCGTGAACTTTCTTTTCTATACTTAATTTTTTAAAATGATTTTTATAATTTTGTAACGTCGCGCTCTACGCGAAAGCTTTTTCTGCGTTTGTGCGTTACGCACACTGAGAGGGTTTATCTCTTAAAAATTATATATTTATTTGGGGGGGGGGGGAATGTGACTTGGGTTCGGTTCCCTTCGCTCGCTCAGAATGTGAGTGGAAAATGTTACCTACACCGACCGCCATTATTAATGGCGTTGTCATGCACAAGATAATACCTGATCAATTTATTTTCACAGTATATAAAAACGGCCGCACGACAATTAGCGTTAAATTAATTCACGAATTTGTGATCAAGGCAATCGGCAAGGAAAAAGGGCATGGTTACGTAAAGTCTTTGACCAAAGATGGATAGCATGTGCGAACGTTTTAATGTCTCTGGTTAGTGTGCCAGCTGTGGATAGGACGTATGAATTTATTTAATAACTTGCCGTGTAAGAGTTTTTTTTTAAAAGAAAATTTTCAATATTCATTACGCTGGATTAAACCGGAAATTGCGTCATCCGTCGTTGTAGAACAATTATTGCGTTCCGTCGGAACGAGCAAATGATAACCTTGGAATGGCCGCTAAACGCGCAGATTGACGTTTCTGATTTCGGGTAAGTATCCATTAAACGCTAGGATCATTGTAGATTGGAGTTCGTAAATGTAGGAGCGTGAAGCTGAACTGGACGATTGAATTAGCGCAGGTAAGAAATTATCGTCCTCCGATCTCCCAGACGGAGGAAAAGAGCGCCGAGAAGCTCTGAAAGCATTCTCCCGTGACAAGGAGAGGAAACTTGTAATTACGAAGGCTTCCTGGTTCCTGAGATACATTCCTCAACTGTGTTTGCCAGAACAACGGTTTCAACTTACTCCCAGAGAATTTGCAAAGTTCTGAAATGCCTGTGAAATCGCCATTAGCTTTGAAGAGTTTCGCGTAACGGAAGCGCTGGGGTAATTTGCAGAGTGAATGCGGAAAAGCCATTCTCTACGTGCGATTTCAAAATAAAACATAACGGGTTTTGCGGATTAAACGTTCCTCTTAAGTAGCATAAAAAGGTTGGCGCCGAGGTTTAATAAACGATGCAATAGAGACTCAGAGGAACGTAAAATACTACATTGGAGGCAGTGAAATGATCGTAGAAAGGAAAATAGTTTTATAGAAGCAGAAGAATTATGTTCAACCGTCAGACTTGGTAAAATAACTACATTCCAAAGGTAGAAATCCAATGTTTATCATTGCGTGGACTCCCCCTATATCTTCTTTTTCCTTGGCTCTGCAGACTATTCAGGGCCTTGGCCTACCGGGTCGACTGCGGACTTATAAGACACATACCGAATTTGAAGTGATTCGTGGTCAGCGTATCGACTCACCATCAGTCTTATGAACTCTCCCTATACATTGTCATAAAAGTAGCTCATAAAACATGTTGATTAAATATTAGTTGAGATTTTTATTATTATTTAATTTATTTATAACGGTCGCATCGACTGCCTGGTCATTAGCGACCACAGTGACAACTATTTTCATATTATTATACAATTATTCACACATTATTTACTATTATGAATTTACATAATAAAATACTAGTAACATCCATTTTTATGCTCGTTACCACTAATTAATTATTTATCTTCTTTACATTTGATTTTTAAAACTATCTGTCTTCGATAGTTGTGATTATTATTACCGTAATAATTTTTTAATTTATTTGCGGTAACAGGGTACATGAGTGTGTGAACCTGGAAAAGGTAACTCCCCTTTAATAGCATAGGCACGGAATTGAAAAACCGGGGGAAGGGGAGGAGATATCGAAGGATTGAGACTAGGGTCCCCGGGCTATAGTTTAAGGATCCTACTGGGTGTTTCACCTAAAAGTGATGCAGGGAAAACCCAAGAAAACCTATAGGTCGGGCTTTTCGGTACAATTCTCACACTTTTCCGATTTGACGGGGAGATGATTTCCTTCTCCGCGTCCCCATCAACTTTAGGAGGTAGTTGGCCTGGCTGATCCAATGAGATCAGCGGACAATTCTTACCGTATGCCCAAGTTTTCGGCCCCTGTACATACACCTCCCATAAGAGACGAAGGTGCCCCAGCATGTGAGATCCTTGAAAACAAAATCAGAGAGAGGCATCCCCCAAAGGTGAGCCCCGCGATCATCGTAGGAGAAATACCTGCGAGAGAAAGCCCTCACAGCTATTTCTTCCATAACATCTCCCCTTTTTTTCTTATTTCGTTACTTGCATATATCCGTCAACATTTTTCGAAACGTTTAGGTATCGTTTCTTCTATCTTTCCTTCAGTATTCTTACAGTTGTTGTCTGCCTTTGGAAACTTCTCACGCGTAAAATATAAATGTAATTTATTCCACTTGTTGTTGCGGTATTAAGGTAGGTGTGACGCAACCCTACATGCTAATCTATCTTGTGCAAGCCTTTTTTATTTCCGCATTATTACCACATCCCACATGGTCCCTAATCTGATTAGCGTATTCCGTCCTTGGCCTCCCTCAAGACTGGCGGCATTCTCCCGCCCACTCACTCTTCTCTCGGTGAAGACAACCTCATTAGTCGCAATAACTGTCCACTTAACTTCTTCCCCTCAAATACTTGCATTGTCACATTGCATCACCGGAAAATCTCCTGGAATCTCTTTTCCCTCCCTCCGCCGAGACGTTTACGGAATTTCATGCTGACAAGTACCACAGTTTTTTTCTTAGAAACGTTTCCAATAAGTATTAAGATCAACTTTACACTTACATTACTCACGAGTATGCATAGAATATGATGCATTATGCCCTTACGTGCGTGCGGCAGCGACGACGACGTTCGCGAGAAACAAATAGTATCGTAACTTAAGTAAATCTAATAACTTTTATATATACTTCATAAATTTAAATTTAGTGTTAATAAAGCTGATCAACATTTCATTACTTTGAGTAACGAGGTTTTTAAATTTTCTTTTTAATTTACTCTCACGCAATGTTGTTGCTGTAGTATTCATTCGTAACACTGATCTGATGCAACCCTCCATGATGACCTATCCTGCGCAAGCCTTACCATTTCTACATAGTCACCACACCGTCCCTAATCTACTTAGTGTATTCAATGTAATGCGTCCCTATTCTGTTCTTACCCCACACACTTCACTCCACTAAAAATTTTACAAGACCCTCATGTCTCAAAACGTAGTCTTTTAATTAATTCCTTTTCTTGGTCAACGTCCTCCATATCCTATACAGTGTTAACCCGATTCTCCACAATTAAGTGGGCAGCCATGTTTTCCGATGTTACGCCTCCATATTTCCACGGCGTCAGGACGCACCAACGTCGGTGTTGGCAGACACTCGGCAGCAGACGCAGGCGCCACACGCTCTCAGAAAAGAAATTCTAACACACAAGGCGTCACATTAAAATACAGGGGCCCCCGGGAAAAATTTACATGTGAACGTACGAACGAATCGCCAAAGTCTCCTCGCGCTTGTTATTCGTACCGCCAGCTGCATAACAACACGGACGGACAGGGTCTTCGGGTTGAATCCTAAAGTAAAGACCACGTAAAGTTTCTCTGTAATTACAGGCTAAGTTAAGAGAGGAGAGCTCGGATAAGTAACCGAAATTTGGCGAAGCCTCTAAACATCGCATGCCGCCACAGAGGAAGGGGAGGAGGGGAAAAAAAGAAGAACCAGTTTTGCAGAATTTAATGACCGGGTCTTTGTTAGTGTGTGTGCGCGAAATATTTGCCCGCGGATGAACCGCGCGTTGTCTCGGCTGGACCAGTATCCCATGGCCCACGTGTGTGTGTGTGTGTGTGGAGGTGGAGGAGGTGGAGAGGAGAAGAGAGGGGCCCACGGAACGCAGTCGGACAACCGGTATAATTAGGAGAAGGAATTCCATCGTCCGTCGGCAATGAGCGCTCAACACTACACACACAGAGGAGGAGACTCTCTCTCTCTCTCTCTCTCTCTCTCCCTTCCATTGCTTCTGTCTGGTTGTCCTCGAGAAATGGCCACCAGCTCAGGCGCAAGACACCTGTACGCGTTTAACTATAATACCGCACAAGAACCCATGGGTAAGAAAACTGTCTTTCAGTAAATCTGTCACCAAAAAACCATACAAGGAATTGAGCGAAAGGATGATGAAGTGCACCCTGCAACTACTTAAAGAGAAAATAGATCGACTATAATGTTGTTCTTGTGGTATTCAGCCCTTGACTGGTCTGATGCAAACATCCATGCTAACATATCTTGCGCAAGCCTGTTCATTTCAGTATAACTACCACATCACACATCCTAATCTCCTTAGCGTATTCCATCCTTGGCCTCCCTCTTCTGTTCTTACCCCACACACTTCCCTCTAATATTATTTTACAAGGCCCTCGTAATGTCTAAAAATGTGGCCTATTAATCTTGGTAAACGTCCTCCATATTTTTCTCTCTTCCCCTACTCTGCTAAGAATTTCCTCTTTAGTGATTCTATCCTCCCATATGATTTTCAGCATTCGCCTATAGCACTACATTTCAAAGGCTTCTATTCTTTTCCTTTCCGCAACTCCTACCGTCCAGGTTTCGCACCCATATAAAGCCACACTCCATACGAACATTTTCTAATATTCACACTTATATTAGCCGTAAGTAAATACCTTTTTTTTTGCGAAAGCCTTCCTTGCCTGTGCTATCCTACTCTTTATGTCTACTATACTCCTATCATCCCTAGTTACTACGCTGCCCAGAATTCCTCTTCTGACTCGCCTAATACTACAAAGAAGTGAATTCGTCCTGTAAAATAATATACAGGCACCCAATCACCTGTTAAATTCGAATCTTGGTTGTATGCCGTAACAATCTACCCACTTTGCTTATGCTTTGTCCGCGGTGAAAACGCCCCGGGAAATTATTATTAAAAGTCTTGAATAAAGTGTTTCCATTTGTGCATAAACATTTGCTACAAAAGCATCAGCTTGTGCGAAAATGATTCATAAACGTACTGTACGTAATGGGTGATTTGCGTATGCTGCGTATATTTAAAAACGAGATCGTTGAACAGCTTACACTTATTAAATCAAATAAAATTTTTAGATTCAGAAGACACGATTGGAAAAAAAAACTGTCGACCGGACTCAGGACTCGAAACTACTGGAGCAAGTCCGAGGACGCGACCTGAGGACCAATTCTATATCCCTTACAGGAATTCCTGTAAACCTCAGCTAGGTTCGGCCACTATTAAATTTATTTAATGTTCTGTGGTTTATATTTTAAATATTTAAATCGGGTTCAAAGACCAGTTCTGTTTTTCTTCCAACAGTCAAATATGTGCACAGAAATTTGAAAGGCACTTGCCTTTTATTAAACCTGTCGTTTACTACAACGAAGGTTTCAATTTTTTTTCCATTTTACAGCTGTCGCTAATAAACTAATACTGGTAAAATAATAACCTACTTCCCTTGCTTCATCGATTCCTTCGACCTTCGTGAATTGTACCTTACTCTACAAGCTATCGAATGTGTATTTTTTCTGCAACGATTCGTAGCTAACCTCGCAGTGCGGACTACGAAACGCTTCGTCAATATTATCTCTGACTACTGAAGGGGAATAATTTATTTCTATTCCCCTCTTCTTTTTCAGTTCCTCTCGTTCTTTTCCTAATTGTGTACCTGTTGGCGCCGTTACTTTGAAGATTCCAAAGTCCTCTTCCCCCCCCCTCTCCAGGGAATACGGTACTTCCAGCTTGGTGCGTAATAATTCCCGCCTCCTCTCTTTTCCTCTAACTACCGTGCAGTTGAATACCAAGCCACTTTTTCTATTACTGTAAAGAGACTCCAGTCAAACACTGACTTTATCATCATCATCGTCTTAAACACCTTCCTTTATGCTACGTCATCATAATTCCACCTCCCGTACCAGCAAAAAGGAGAAATGCCGATTATTTTATTTCCAGCTGCTGAAAATCTTTTTTCCCTCATTGTCGTTTAATGAATTGAATGAGTTGAATTTTCTTCGTCTGTCGGCTTCACACCTGACTCCCGACACAGTTTCGCACATAATTAAACCACTGTTGATTACAAGGCCGTCGATATCATTTGTTGACAATGGCAGTTATCGTTAGAGAAACGACGAGTTTTTTTAATTCATTACTATTTTCCTCAGAACTGTTAGGGAAAATGAAATGGTGCGAGACGGGAACCGTAGATCGATTTATCTCGTCATTATACCCAGTAAGGATTATTTCATAAAGAAAACATGATTGACTACTCCGTTGGCAGATACGAGATGAATGTTTAACTTATATATAGAACAGGTGATTAAGAAAAATAAAACGGAATATGGAAAATGAATCATAATGCAAGGTGACGCAATAAGAACCCTACGCTTTGTCGATTATATTGTAGTATCAGGAGAGTCAGAAGGAAACCTGGGAACCATAATAAATGGCATGAACGTAAATTTGGAAACAGAGTACAACATGAGGATTAATAGAGACAAAAAGAAGGTAATGGAGTGTAGCATGGGAAACAAGGGTGTTAGATTGGGAAGGGAGTTATGGAATTCTGGGCAGCGTAATAACTAGGGATGGTAGAAGTATAGTCGACATGAAGAGTAGGATATCCCTTCTCTAAGTCAACGTCCTCCATATTGTTCGTTTTTCCCCTATTCTGTTTAGAACTTCCTCGTTTGTGATTCTATCCACCCATCATTTCAGCATTCGCCTATAACACCACATTTCATTAACGTCTATTCTTTTCCTTTCCCCAACTTCCTATCGTCCACGTTTCTGACCCACTTTCCATACGAACATTTTTAGCAAAGATTTCCTAATATTGACACTTATATTACCCGTAAGTAAGTGCCTCTTTTTCGCAAAAGCCTTCCTTGCCTGTGCTGTCCTACTCTTTATGTCTACTATACTTCTACCGTACCTAGTTATTACGCTTCCCAAGTAGCAGAATTCCTTAACTTCCGTCAAAATATCCCTTCCCAATCTAACAGCCTTTGTTATACCAGTGTTTCCCATACTACAGTCCATTACATTGGTTTTCCCTCTATTAATCCTCATATTGAACTCTTTCTCCAGGACTACGTTCTTCATGCCATTTATCATGGTTTCCAAGTCTTCTTCTGACTCCCCTAATGTTATAATATCATCGGCAAAATTACATAATTTATTCAAATTAAATTTCTCTAATGTTAATTTTACACAGCCTTCATGTCTTAAAACGTGGCCCATTAATCTATCCCTTCTCTTGTTCAACGTCCTCCATCTTGTTCGCTCTTTCCCTATTCCGCTTAACACTTCCTCGTTAGCTACTCTATCCACCCATCTCATTCTCCTCTAGCACCACATTTCAAAGGTTTCTATGCTTTACCTTTTTTGCCACTACTATCGTCCAACGTACAATAGGGATTTATTTTTAAAACCTGAAATATATAAAACCAATTGTGGCACAAATCCCTAACAAGAAAGTATTTATCAACAGTACATGCTTAAAATAAGAAAGCCAATTTTAGGAACGTCACACAATATTGCATGCATGATCATTACGTATTTTTTTTAGCAGAATGTATCATAAAAACCACCCTAATACTACGATATCGTTGTCAAAGCGTAAGGTTTGCAGTGTGATTCCTTTTCCATATTCCGTTTTAACTTTCTTCATCGCCTGTTCTATATATAAGTATATCTGACTGCATCCTTGGCTTACTCCTTTCTTGATTATGGCTTTCTTTTCTTGGTTTTCCATTCTAATTACTGCTGCCTGTCTTCTGTAGAGGCTATGTATTAGCCTCGTTTCTCGATATTGTATTCCAGTGCTCTTCAAAATCCTTAATAGTGTGTTCCAGTTCACATTATCAAACGCCAGAGTGACGCACGGACTTGTGGAAGTTATTAAGAGAGCTTAAGGTAGAAGATGATGAGAGGAGGACAGCGTGGTCTGGTCTCGGGTCGTCGTGCCCACCAGCCAGCCAGCCATCCAGTCCAGAGACTACTAATTAACGCTGCGGAGGTCCGTGGAGGGGGTTTCGCCGCATTGTTTGATTAGGCCTCGTGTTTTGCTGCCCGCCGAGCCTTTGTTTGGGGATCTGGTTGCTCTCCAGGGGCGTCCATTCCTCAGGCCGCCGCCATTCAGACGTCAGCCTCGGCCTCCGCGGCCATTTGTCAGCCGGCAGCAAATACCTTCATACAGATCTGTCGTCTGGTTATTGATACAGCTCATTCGGGTCCCCCTTTTATTTTTCTCCTTCGTTTTATTTTCGGAAGAGCCTTCACCCTCGGAATGATGTATCTCAAAAGTGTCAGTTGAAACGTACCGAAAAAAAACAGTCTAAGGAAATGTAATTATTAATTAAACGTCTGGGGTCGTAATTACGGAGTGGTACAAAAGCAATCAGGAAGAATAATTTTCATTAGAGGGGACCAATAATTTTTGGAACAGTCTTCAAACACAGACGAAGCAAATAAGCACAGGTATACAGGAATAAAATATCGAGAAAGCAGGCTTATACATAACCTCTACCAGTAATTAGAATTGTAGGACAAGAAAAGAAAGAAATCAAGAAAGGAGTAAGTCAAGGATTCAGTCTGTCGCCCCTTCTTTAATTTATATATAGAAGAGACGATGAAGAAAGTTAAAACGGAATATGGAAAATGAATCATACTGCAAGCAGAAGAAATAAAAACCCTACGGTTTGCCCACGATATTGTAGTATTAGGGGAGTCAGTAGAAGACTTGGAAACTATAATAAATGGCATGAACGCGGTCCTTAAGGAAGAGTACGATATGACCATTAATAGGGGAAAAGCCAAGGTAATTGAGTGTAGTATAGGAAGCAGTGGAATAACAAAGGGATAATTTGAAGGATGTTGAGGAATTCTGCTACTTGGACAGCGTAATAACTAGAGTAGCAAGACAAGGAAGACTGTCGCAGAAAGAGAAATTTACTTACTGGTAATTTAAGTATGAATATTAGGAAATCATTGCTAAAAATGTTCCTGTGGAATGTGGCGTTATATGGGTGCGTGCGTGGACGGTAGGAGTTGCAGAAATGTAGAGAATAGAATCCTTTGAAATGCGGTGCTGTAGGAGAATGAGATGGGTGGATAGGATCAGTAACGAGGAAGATTCTAAACAGAATAGGGGAAGAGCGAACAATATGGAGGACGTTGACCTAGAGAAGGGATAGATTAATAGGCCACGTTTTGAGACATGAAGGTCTTGTAAAATTAGCATGGGAGGGAAGTGTGTGGGGTAAGAACAGAATAGGGAGACTAAGGATGGAATACACTAAGCAGATTAGGGACGGTGTGGTGACTATGTAGAAGTGGTAAGGCTTGCACAGGGTAGGTAATCATGGTGAGTTGCGACAGACCAGTGTTACGAGTGAATACTACAGCACAACATTACTTGAGAGTAAATTAAAAAGAAAATTTAAAAACCTCGTTACTCAAAGTTAAATATCAAGTAATGAAATGTTGATCAGATTTATGAACATTAAATTTAAATTTATGAAGTAAATATATAAGGTTATTACATTTACTGAAGTTACGATACTTTTTGTTTCCTGCGAACGTCGTCGTCGCAGCCGCCCGCACGCAGGGGCATAATACATCCTGTTCTATGCATACTCGTGAGTAATGTAAGTGTAAAGTTCATCTTAATACTTATTGGAAACGTTTCTAAGAAAAAAACTGTGGTACTTGTCAGCATGGAATTCCGTAAACGTCTCGGCGGATGGAGAGAAAAGAGATTCCAGGAGATTTTTCCGGTGATGCAATGTGACAATGCAAGTATTTGAGGGGAAGAAGTTAAGTGGACAGTTATTGCGACTAATGAGGTTGTCTTCACCGAGAGAAGAGTGAGTGGACGGGAGAATGCCGCCAGTCTTGAAAAACAGTTCCTTTCTAATTTTTTTTTGTTTGCCGCCAGTCGCTCTTGGAAAAAGGAACCCAAAGATGAGGAGAAAGGTTCGACTCGTGCAACGTATGTGTTCCGTCCTTGATTAAGACCGTTCCACCTCAAGTGAGCGAGAGGGCGTTTAGGTTGTTTTTGCTGTGTACGCTAAATGCTGATTCGACCTGCGTGTGATACTTTCACATCTGTGAAGGGCAGAAATATGTCGGGCCGCAGAGTTTAGGTTTCTGTGGCCGCCGAATTAATCACAGGCGGTTAGGCGCTTCAGATCCCTTGATAAATCACCAGGAGAGGGAGATTGTGAAATTACACGCAAGTCTTGTTCAGAGTATGAAGTAAACTAGCCATTAGGTCACGAAGTCGTAGTACGAGTTAGCATCATTCAGGGGAACCTTCAACCTAACAAATTACTCCATGCATGTAAACAATCAGCTCCTTATCCCACCAGTTCTAAGGAGAATAGGAGAAGAGAGGACAATATGGAACACGTTGACCAAGAGAAGGGATAGATTAATAGTGTGTGGGGTAAGAACAGGAAAGGGAGGCAAGGATAATTCCAGCCTAAGCAAAGTAGGGAGGACGTGGAATGTGTTAGTTTTTCGGAAAGGAAAAGGCTTGCGCAAGATAGGTTATCATGCAGGGTTGCATCAGACCAGTCTTATGAATGAATATCACAACAACAACCCACCATCTCATCAGTTAAGTAGCACCAATTGGTTGAACATTAATCTACGTCATAGCGAACAACATCAGTGCATGTAAAATTGTTTAAAATTTTAACCTCTCGGCTTGTAAGTTTAAATTAGATTTTTCCATAAGGCTAATCAATTTAAAAGCTCGTGTAGGCAATCACTTAGGGAAATTAATGGCGCTTAAGAGAGAAAAAAAATTTAACCGAAAGTGTCGAACGGTGAATGTTTTTTTACTTGCAACCCAGAGTATTTATGTAGTTGAAGTTGATTATAAAGTTGTCTACAATTCAGTTGCAGCCTTTGGTTTCTACAGAGAAGGAGACACACACAGAGAGAGAAGAGAGAGAGAGGGGGGGAGGGAGGGAGAAAGAGAGGACAGGGAATGACACAGAGACAGAGGGAGAATGACGGAGAGAGTCAGACGGTGAAATACAAAGACATATAGAGAGACAGAAAGAGAAAGACGGAGAGACAGGGAGAGAGACAGGAAGAGAGACGGAGAGAGACAGGAAGAGAGCGAAAGACAAAGAGAGATAGTTACAGAGAGAGAGAGAGCGAAAGACAAATGGACATAGAGCGATAGAGTGACAGAGAGAAAGACGGAGAGAGACAGAGATTGGGAATGATAGAGAGAAGCAGATAGAGAGCGAAACAAAGTGAGATAGTGGAAGATAGAGACAGACAGAGAAAGTCAAAGAGAGATAGAGAGAGACAAAGAGAGACAGAGAAAGACGGAGACAGAGAAAGACGCAGACACAGAGAGAGAGAGACGACGTCCAAAATATTGGACGAAACGTCGTAATTATATTAAATAAGTATTGGTTTTTGATGACTAATTGGCTGTATGTTTCATTTATTTAAAAATCATAGATACTTGCAAAACCAATCTGGAACAAAATGGCCGTCATTCACCAACCGTATATAATTAAAAATGTAAGAAAATACTTTTGAACTATGAAAACATGCAGAACAATTATGTTTGTTTACTCTGTGACGATCTCTGCTGTTTCACTTGGTAAATCTCCACGCAAAGAATTTAGAAATAATTGACATAAAATATATAAAGGACCCATAATACGTGAGTGATACATTCGTGTCTATTTTTCTCTTACAACTGATTAATTTTCTTTCCTTCAGTTGAGTTTTTGGAGGTTACTCTCGAGGCACCCTGAAATAGTGCCAGAGAGGACGAAGCGCGTAATAAAACAGTTACACGCACGCACGACTGATATCTATAAATAAAATCCTTAATGAGGCCGCTGAAGTTATTTATCGATACCTTGGCCTCGAAGGTGGCGACGACGCGCAATATTTTTTCCCTCCCCTTCCCTCTTCCACCCTTCACGAGTAACGAGACGTGTTGGTTTTCAAGTCCGTAACTTTCTTCCAATTAACAGCGATGACGTCGAGTTCTAATAAAGTGGCCCCCCAAATTACCACCAGGGGGGCCTCGCCGTCGGGAATTTCCCACGCGTAAGTGACGTGACCGTCTGTCTAATTTAGTTCTACGCTTTTACACGTGACGTAGGTTCTTTTCTCATAAACGTTAAGGATCGGCAATTTCTTGCGTAACACGCTATTCGACACTCTTTTTCTTTCCTCGCGAAGGAGGACGAGGAGGGAAAATTTTAATTTAGTCCTCCCACTTAATTTTTGCCTTGGTTGTCATCATCATCATCATCACCACTACCTGAGTTACAGACGTAAGCTGCTTCTATTTGTAGACGCTACTTTCATGATCCATTTCCAAGATTCAAGCTTTGAAAATCTTACTGACTTCTCTGGATATTCTAATGAGCTTACCTTTACTCTCGCTCTCCTCTAAAGATGCCGTAAGAGGAAAACAATGAATACTGCGTAAGTGACAGTTTTCAGGTAAAATATTTTTTTTTAAATATATGATGAGACAACATAAACGATGGCAACAGTGGCGAAGGCGAGACGAAGAGGAAGAAGAGACCCAATCGGACAAGGATAAATTTCCGGACAGTTAACTGGACTCCGCGTGGAAGTGAATTTCAATAATATTTAATTTTTTTAACGACAGAAACGAACGGGTGGATTACAGAATTACAGAATATAGCACTGTGCCGTAAATTCCACGATATGAGCCACTTTCGCGGATGTTGAACGAAAGTCGTAAGTCCGTAACGAGATGGGGAAAAAATACTTTCTGCATGATTCACGAAGGTCAGGACAGAAGAAACACAAAATATCGGCACGGGGAGAGACAGAGAGTGTGAGACTGATAGAGAGAGAGAGAGTAGCACAGGGAGACAGAGAAAGAGGGAAACAGAGAGAGAGACAGTGTGACAGAGTAACAGAGAGAAGGAAAGAGAGAGAAACAGACATAGAAAGAAGCAGAGAAAGGCAGAGTGAGAGAAGGGCAGAGTGACAGAGACAGAAACAGACTCATAAAGTAACAGAGAGAGGGAGAGAGAAGGACAAATAGTGACAGAGACAGAAAGAGAGACATAAAGTAACAGAGAGAGGGAGAGAGATACAGAGAAGAACATAGAGAGGCAGAGAAGAACATAGAGAGACAGAGAAGAACATAGAGAGACAGAGAAGAACATAGAGAGACAGAGAAGAACAGAGAGAGGCAGAAGAACAAAGAGAGACAGAGAAGAATATAGAGAGGCAGAAGAACAGAGAAGGACAGGGCTAGAGAGAGAGAGAGAGAGAGAGAGAAGGACAGAAAGAAAGAGGGAGACAGAGAGGTAGACATAAAGAGACAGAGGGAGACATATATATACAGAGAGAGAGAGAGAAACGATTCTGAAACACGCAAAAAAGGAAGGAGATACCATTCCCCTATAAACCGTAAAACGGTTCTTACGAAAGCTTCGAGCGTTGTAGGACAGGTTCTTTTAATAACCTCATTTTGCATCTATAGCATGTCACTTTTTTCCCTCTCTCCCTACTTCTCCCGCTCTCCTCAATATCCTTGACTGGTAAGAAAAGAAGAGTAAAAAAACAATAACGCTTAGATAATGGAAATTGCCAGTTTGAGTAAACATTGACTTGCAAATTGTGAATTTCCTCAGGTTCGTGTATCACTCGGTGTCCTCGATATAGCTTTTGATATCGGCTATTAGAACGGATCTTCTTAATGGCTGCGTCGTGTTACCCTTTGAAGAATAATTTCCGGCTCTATAATTCACATCGTCTTCTCCAACAGGATCTAGCCAGAAGCTCACTTCATCATCGGATAAGTCGTTTGCGAAAGAGAGAAAATAACAGAATACGAGAGCACGGGAGTCGGTGGTCGTGGAATCTATCACGTCGATTTAAGACCATCAAAGGACGCGACAAATAGCTCTATAACCACAAAACGGGCAAAACCGTCACGGCTATCGGGAGGAACCTGTTTTCTTGCGGAGACAGCACGTGGCTCAAAGGAAGGAACGAGAATAAAAAACACACAACTCTCAGCGTGCGACTGGTTCCGCAGACCAATTGCTTTAGGATCTTCTGCAACAACTCTCACCATCACGACTTCGTCTCAATGCTTAACACATTATTATACATTAAAACTGTAAACAGTTTAACGAATGTTATATGAAATTAACAAGACAATTTATGACCTTTTTATAGACACTTTATTTATTTATTTAGAAAGCAACAACGTTATGGTAACATTCGTATCTTCTTCAGTATTTCTTCCCCAATTTTTGTAATACAGAAGCAGTAAGAAGGGGGACAAGGAATATAATATCTACAAAGGAGGCTTATACACAACCTTTACAGAAGTAATTAGAAAAGAAAAGCAGAAATCAATAAAGGATTAAGACAAGGAAGCATGTCTGTCTCCCACGCTGCTTAACTTATATATAGAACAATGAAGACAGTTAAAAAGGAATATGGAAAGGGAATGAAACTGCAAGGAAGAGAAATAAAAACCCTACGGTTTTTCTGATAATATTGTAATATTTAGGCGAGTCAGAAGATGACTTGGAATCCATAATAAATGCCTTGAACGAGGTCCTGGAGGAAGAGAACAGCATGAGGATTAATAGAGGTAAAACCAAGGTAATGGAGTGTAGTATGGGAAACAGAGGAATAAAACAAAGGGCGTTCGATTGGGAAGGGATATTTTGAAGCAAGTTAAGGAATTCTGCTACTTGGCAAACACAATAACTAGATTAGAATATTAGAGGCAAGAAAGACGAATTTATTTACAGGTAATATAAGTATCAATATAAGGAAATAATTCGTATGGAGTGTGGCGTTACATGGGTGCGAATCGTGGACTGTAGGAGTTTCAGAAAGGAAAAGAATAGAAGCTTTGGAAATGTGGTGCTATAGGAGAATGAGAGGAGTGGATAGAGTAACTAACCAGGAAATTCTAAACAAAAAAAAGAGAACAATATGCAGTACGTTGACCAAGAGAAGGGATAGATTAATAGACCA
The DNA here is from genome assembly GCA_034510155.1 of Eucriotettix oculatus. Classification (NCBI taxonomy): domain Eukaryota; kingdom Metazoa; phylum Arthropoda; class Insecta; order Orthoptera; family Tetrigidae; genus Eucriotettix; species Eucriotettix oculatus. Next base: position 27,952,098 of record CM067376.1, read on the forward strand.
GGTTTTGAGACGTGAGGGTCCTGTAAATTTAGTGTTAGAGGGAAGTAAGTGTAAGAACAGAAGAAGGAGGCCAAGGATGGAACACGTTGAGAAGATTAGGGAGGATGTGGTAGTTATATGGGGATGAAAATACTTGCCCAGATTAGGTTAGTATGGAGAGTTTCATCAGACCAGTCTAAGGACTGAATACAACAACAACTTAGCACCAAAAACACATTTTACCTTTAAATTATTTTAATATATATATTAGCATAAACAATTCACTAAATTTAGAAGGAAAATGTCGGAGCCAACACATTACACTTAAACTTAAAAACGTGGTGTCGTTGCGAAGTGTTGTATGAGTTAAATTAGAACTTGGTTAGTATCAGAATGGATCTTTAATTGAATTTGATGTAATTGGAGAAAGTTTGATGACTTTGTTGAATTCTCTGTGGCAAATAATGATAATTTACTGTTAGGAGCTTGGGACTACATCCTCACCCTTCAAGGAAGACATAAGGGAACTAATTACAAAAATAACAAAGTCGAAATCGAAATAAGTCATAGTAAATTTAAAGTCCTTGGAGAAATAAACTATCTTTGGTTGGACGTTCTGTTAAATGAATAAGCGTTTTGAGACTTATCACGATACCAACGATCAAACTGGCTTGGTTTGGAAGGATGAATATCTTTGGTCTGTTGCATTAATATAACGAATTTCTCAAAATGGCGCCATGAGGCTAGTGATTTAATGTCGTAATCCTTAACAGAGATAAAAATTAATATTCCCTGAATTAAATTTTGGAGATTCAGTGTTAGAGAGTGTTTGTTTATGTGCTCCAAAGATATTGGAGGTCTGCGAAGTTTCTCACGAAGTTGACCAGCGTGTAAGGTGAGCGAGTTCAGGCCAATTTATTAATTTACTTTCCAAAGCACGGTTTAGGTAAATTTTATCGCCATATAAAAATGATTCATTACTTACTATCCGCTGTTTAATTGCGAATTTAATTCGGTTCTTATATCACGTTCGCTGCGTGGCTGCGTTTATTTTACATGCGTATGATGTAAAGAGGGGGGAGGGGAGGGAGAATAAACCAGCGGGAACCAGTTCCAATTATGAGCATCAAACATGCTTGTTTTGCGATAAATTAAGATGATTTACCGATAGCTAAAAATCGTACTTTGTCCTCCGGGGCGGGGGACCCTCTTCTCTCCCTCCCCCCCTTTCGGCCGAGGCTCGCAAATTGAGACCGAAATAGAGGGAGCCAGCCAGAGCCGACTCTCCGGCGCTTCTTACAACATCGACGTCGCCGTCGTCGTGCGCGACTAGAATGTTATTTTTCCAGTCACAAGGAATTCTCTAAGGGAACGTGGCGCCTGCACGCTCTTTTCATGCATTTTAATGGCGTGACATTTTGACGCCGTGACATTTATATTCATAGAAAGCCGCGCCAGAGAGGTTTACTGTCGTCACGAGTGACACAAACAACGTCGCTGATCTTACATTAACAAGCAGGAGACGGGCGGGAAGATGAAAACGGAATTTCGTATGTGTCGATGGGACGTCAAGCGACAGTCACGGGTCCCAGAAATTAAATGTCAAGACACTCAGAAAATGTGACGTAGGTGGAGAGATACGATAATTCGGTCGACTACTTACTTGGTTGGTAATAAAGAGGAAAGGACGAGAAAGGTAATTATTTTTCTTAGAGGAAATTCATGACTTCCATGCGAAAAAATTAAACGTTATACTCCTGCGTTCAAACAGTAGAAGATATTGGAAGAACTGGACATTAAGAAACACTGGATGGAGGCTTACAGAAGTAGCTGAAGACTCAACTTTCGGTAAAATTTTCGTCATTTAGTGAGGAGAAAAGTACAAAGACAGTAGAACAGGCAAAAAACAAGAACATTTCAAATTAACAAGACAGAATTTAATGGTCAAACACATCTACTCAGACTTTGGTGGTTTAGGAGCCAAAAGAGAACAGACGTTATTTGACAAACAGGGGTAATAAAACCCAGACATTCGGAGGCCAACGGAGATTGTCCCGCGACCGCTGGAATGTAGAGGCTAGAAATAAGCATTGATTTTCCCAAAAAACTTGGGGGAGAGGGGCAAGCTATTCTTCCCAGAGAAGAGTAACGATATATCTGATTGGTTAATGAATTAATTAAGTGGGGAAGAAGTATTAAAACCCCTTGCAGAACGGGGAGAGAAAGGAGAGTTAGGAGACGAGAGCGGTTGAGCAGATGACATTAGTGGCAGATTATATTTCAGTTCTGGAAAGGAATGGAAGGAAATGGGGCCGATTAAATATTGTAGAAGGAACATGAAGATTGAAGCAACAAACTGCTGTTGAAACTATTTTCTGGTAAAAGAGGAGGGTGGGAGGAAGGGAGAGAGAAGGCGAAAGAGAGATCAAACGAGAGATAAAGAGAGAAAAATAGAGTAGATTAAATACTAAGCGAAATCAATTAACTGTTTCTAACAACGCATAAAAAAGTAGAAGTAAATGGTGAATAAGTTAGCCTCGTGTTTTCTAAAAGAATTAGAGGGAAAAAAATTAAAGCAGGAAAATGTGACCTCTTGGTGAGACACTCAAACGTAATTGTTATACAAGTCGAGGCATAAAACGGCGAAACACTAACAAAAAGTACTTAAAAAGAACTATTCGCGCCGTAATGAATTCTCATCTGAACAAACTGACACTTTGTTATAGTTTCCACTAAAACTTTATATTAAACAAAAAAATACTAATATAATATACGGATAAGAAGGACAGGGAAGGGAGAAGTTAATACTACAAAAAAATTGCGCTGAATGGAGATAAGATTAAGTCTTTTATAATTTCGGAAAATAGGAGTAAGAAGGAATAATAAATTTATAGTTCCGAGACCGCTTCTTTGTTTGTAGATATTTTTTTATAAGTCATTAAAATTTACGTAAGAGGCTTTACTACTACTTACTACTTCAGTTTTCATTAGAAGCGTAAAAAGTGAGTTCGAGGAAACTTAATTGACAATAAAAGAGGAGAGAGTGAATTATTTTGAAAATGCTGTTTATATAAATAATTTTATAGGCCGGGACTGAATAAAGATGCTCGAATAGATGGATAATTTAAGATTTTAGAGACGATGGTGAAGAACCTTGGCCTCCTTTATCAATTGCCTCCATTCCTTTCTTCTCCAGTTTCTAACGCTTAAACTCCTGACATCATCCTCCACGTCATCAATCCATCGTTGCCTCAGTCTACCTCTTGTCCTTTTCCCGTCTCGTCTTTGCGTGAACACCAATTTTTATTTGACTGGGTGTGTTTCTGGCATTCTTTGTACATGCCTTATGCTCCCTCTACTTAATTTACAGCACCAAATCTGGTTGTTCGAATATTTCCCTCAATTTCGTATTTGTCCTTATTTTCGAATATTCCACCTCTCGCACTAACTAACTCCTCGGCCCTACAGTCCATGTAGGGCCTTGGCCTCTCTGACCATCTTTCCGATCCTCTGCTCGCTTCCTCCACCTTCTAACACCCATCTTTCGTAGGTCTTTTGCATTTTCCTTTTCCTTGTCCTTGCATATTTCGTTCATCGGTATAATCAATCCGGCTATTATCTTTGAGTTTTGCCGATATGGGGATGTTAGCCCCATGATCAACCCCCAGCCTGGAGGACTTCTCGCACCGGTCTCTTAAAATCTTCCTTTCCCATCTTAAGTCTTCTTCTCTTCTGTTCACTACCCAACAGTCCGATCTAAATTTTGATTTTAGTTAACGTTTCTCGATTCTGAACCATATTTTGCTGAGAATAGTAGCAATGATTGACACGTTTTATGCTTTCCTGTATTTCTACCTCCATTCTATTGTCTTCCGTCATTATTGACCCCAGATAGTGAAATCTTTAAACTCTTTCATATTCTACCCCATTTAGTTTTGTTTATTTTTTTCCTCTTCTCCTTTCTCTGGCGTTTCCCATATTGATACGCTTAATTTTTATTTGTGTTTTCATGTTTTTTTCTTCGTATTTCAAGTGAGTATGTAACTGCTTTCTAAGGATTTAGTCTACTACGTCGTCTGCATAAGCTATTCAACGTGATTCCTCCCGGGTTAATCGGTAGTTATTGGGTTACTTTTCCTAATGCCACGTTACAGAGTAATGTTACGGCTTGTAATTTCAGGGAGAATCAAATTTACAGCCCGTAATTAATTGTGGGCCCCGTCTCGTTCCTGTGTACATAGTCGTATTTTGTGTGTTTGGCGCGGAGTCTGGAAGGCCGCAGCCTGATGATGATGTTGGCTGATTTAAAATCAAAGCGAGACTCTTCGCGTGTTGCCAGCTCATGAGGAATTCCGTTCACGTGGTCGACACGTGGTTAGCGCGGAGCAGCAGCAGCAGCATCCACACATTTCTCAGGACCGAGAGCTTCTTCGATCATCCTGCTGCTGCTGCTGCGGGCGATGAAAAAAAAAAGAAATATGAAGAGAAACGAGCAAACGTTTAACAACGTCTCTGATCTGACCAATCCACATACAGACGTGCGTCGTCAATTACGTGAGCGGTTTGCAAGCACCACTAAAGTCGTCCCGCATCAAACGTGATTTGTTTTATACGCTGTAATCAACGGCAGTGAAACGTCAATAACAGTGTTTACGTGTCGGCGCCAACATTCCTCCGGTTTGTCACCTGCAACTTCCTTCAACGGCACTTCATTCACTGTCTTCTTCCGCGATCCTAGTATTTCCTAACTGACGTCTCCGAAACGCAACGGAACGTATTTTGATACAATCAATAATTTTCCTTTATTTATTTATACCACTTCTTGCATACTTTCTTGGTATCCATAAATAACACCTTCCTTATTAGTGTCCTACTAAAATTTCCTTCACTTCGAGTTGTAATAATTATTACGATTTGTAAGGGCGAACACAGGAATCTGTGATAATAGTAAGCGGATAATTATCAGAGACATTCTTGCGTATATATCTTTGTTGGAGGAGTATCGTTGGAAAGATGTCTGCGATGCAATTAACTTCAATCTTCAATAAGTTGTTTATTGTACGGATTATATGTTTGGTAAAAGTTTAAGAAACTACATAATTTATTTATTTTATCCATTAATAGTCGTTCTTTGTCAATGGTGGCAAACCTGTTTTTGTTGTATTCAGTCCTAAGACTGGTCTGAGGTAAACCTCCATATATTGCGCAAGCCATTTTATTTCCACATAACCACCACATCCTTCCTAATCTGCTTAGTGTAATCTATCACTTGCCTCCCTCCTTATTCTTACCCCACACACTTCCCTCTAAAGCTAATTTTACAAGACCCTCGTGTCTCAAAACGTGTCCTATTAACCTATCCCTTCTCTTATTCAACGTTCTCCATATTGTTTTCTCTTCCCCTATTCTCCTCAGAACTTCCTCGTTAGTGATTCTATCCACCCATCTCATTTTTAGCATTCTCTTATAGCACCACATTATTCTTTTCCTTTTTGCAACTCCTACCGTCCACGTTTCGCACCCATATAACGCCACGCTCCATACGAACATTTTTGGCAATGATTTCCTAATATTCACACTTATAACACTCAGTATTCCTGGTACTTGATGGTAAACATAACTTTCCAATTTTTATTATTATTAACGCCACTTTTCTTATAAGCTGTCCAAATGGAACAATGAGTAATTGCTTTGTACAGTTAGATAACTAACCGGTCTAAATTTTGATTTTAGTTAACGTTTCTCGATTTTGAACCAAATTTTGCTGAGAATAGTAGCACAGATTGACACGTTTTTATGCCTTCCTATACTTCTACCTCTATTCTATTTTCTTCTGCTATTATTGACCCCAGATGGTGGAATCTTTACACTATTTCATATTCAACACCATTTAGTAAGTAAATTATTTTTCTTTTGCGAAATCCTTTATTGTTTGTGCTATCCTACTCTTCATGTCTCCTAAACGTCTACCATCCCTAGTTATTACGCTGCCCAAGTAGCAGAATTCCTTAACTTCGTTCAAAATATCCCTTCCCAATCTAACAGCCTTTGTTATTCTACCGTTTCTCATACTAAATTCCATTCCCTTGGTTTTCCCTCACATTCATGACATTTATTATGGTTTCCAAGTCTTCTTCTGACTCTCCTAATGCTGCAATATCATCGGCAAAGCGTAGGGTTTTTATTTGTTCTCCTTGCAGTCCTTTTCCATATTTCGCTTTAACTTCCTTAGTATCAGGATAATCCAGAGTTTTTTCAGTGTCTCAGAATGATCATAGAATCTGAGACATAATTTCACAATGGAGTAGGCATTCCTGCTACTTTGATTGGCTCTGCTTCTACCATACATTCAAAAGGTAAGTCCTCAAATTGATTTAATCCCCACTTCATAATCAGCTTGAATGCAGTCTGTGGAGCTGCGGCGTTGACAACCACCGAACCTGGGGTTCGTAAGGCACCGGGCAGAGCACGAGAATGACGAAATAGTTCGGTCAACGCCTTCATTACACCCACTTCATTTAAAACAGTAAATATAGAGCTCTCCGTGTCGTAAGTGAAACAGATCAACCAGTAATGTATCAGATTATACAGGGTGTTAACAAACACTTCAAGCAAAAAATTAAGGCCAAATAAACATGTTGTAGAGGGCGGATATTTTCTGAACTCCTTCTGCTCTCCGTGGTTGAGGAGAAATGTAGTCCTCTTCCATTGAGATTTCTCAGAAGTGAGGAGCGAAACGTTCGGCAAACACGCCGGAATGCAACGAGACCCGACAGCCTTCATACCTGTGCAGAATTCCCTTCCGTCAGCATGTTTGCCAAAAGTGAGTCTTCACGGAGGGTCTCGCCCAAACTCTCTTTGCTCAGAGTCCTCTTTGCGTCACGATTTCCGGTCTTCTTGTCGTCCCTCCCCCCGAGTGTTAGTAGCCTCCCGATTCTCTTCGGTCCCCCCCTGAGTAGACTCGTGTGGAGAGGCATGACCAACCTTATGTAAATGTGGAGACCACCGGCGCTATTCATCACGGATCACGGCCGGGCGGCGCGTAGTATGGAGGGCAATGAGACAGGGTCCTTTGTGCGGGCGGCCACGGAGAAGGGGATCAGAAAGCGGAAGAGAGGGAGGAGAGAAAGGGTTCACCTTTATACCGGGGACGCATAATTATATAATACCTCTTCACTTGTCGGCCCTCACAACAAACACGTGAAGAGGGGGAGACGGAGAGAGGGAGGGAGGGAGCGAGGAGGAATTCCTCCATCAATTACGGCCAATGGATCCGCGTGTGTAGAGTCGCCAGACTACTGCGCACTACAGCATATTAATAATCTCAGGGGAATATAAAGTAAGAAGCGGAGGGCCAATAAATATTGTGACAACGCCGCGGCGGGCAAAAGAAAAAGAAAAAAAGAAACAAAGACCTTCATTACTTACGATGGGATGGAAGCAACAAGGTAGCTCAAGCCCTCAATCTCGCTCATTACTCAAGTGTGGATTATATTAAAAAAATCGTAAATCAAAGTGAGGATTCATTTTCGATCTTTCTGAAGGATCAACAAGTTTGGCTGTTAAATAAATCATTTATCGCTGTCGCTGATCAGAGGAGATCCGTGGCACGTAGAAACGGTAATCTGGTCTTTCCAACCGGCCTCATCAAACCATGCACCTTCTGGGTTATTCACCTTTCCTCAATATTTATTAACCTTCTGACGTTCCTTTTCTACATGCAAGACATATCACCTCTTTCCATAACAGCTTCTCTTCACCTGTCCATTAGAAACTTTATGTGTTGTCTACGCACACGCCTCTCCCTCATCTTCCCTCCTCTTAATTCCTTTTAAAGTTGTTCCCCCTCGTCTTCACGCCTCGCTTTCACATTTCTTTTGCACGATTCAGAAGAGATAAATATGTAAATTGACGCCAAGAATTAATATCTTCATTTTTCGTTTTTTTATTAACAGAAATTATTACAATTTCCTTCGTTTCAGACGCACTAGTAAAAGTAATAAAGGGAGAGTTAGTATAACGATTGCTCTTTACATTCCTCCACCAGACCACACCGTAAATGATTTTCACTTACACGGGATTTATAGAAAGGATCACCTTATGTGCCTCCACCTCCATCTGCTAAAGTCGAACTGCGGAACCGCATAACAACAGCCGTGGAGATGATAACTAAATACATGATCGCTAGTTTCTGTGAGAAATTTGAATACCGCGCAACTCAAACGATGCATTGGGATACCTAATTAAATGTATGGAATTAAGAGAAATGAATTAGCTTTGTTTGAAGGACTTTGTAAAAATTTCACGCCATGATATTTTTGTAAACTTGAATCAATAATTTGTTACCGTCCTTATTTTAATAATTACATAGCTGATTAGTATGGTTGAAACCCATACAATGAAGTAAAGTAGAATTTGACATAACTAGGTTAGATTTAAAACAAAACAGTATATTTATTAAATGGATAATAGAAACAAGACTGTCAAAAAAATTAAAGAATTGTTTATTTAAACATTTGAGTTTTGAAATGTGAACTGTAGTAGTGAGTAGCATTTTTTTTCTAAATAATTTTTTATTGTGAAGAGAAATAAACCTGAAGCAGGTGCGAATGTACGCCGAAACGTTGTTTGATTAAAAATAAAAGGAGTAGTGAGTAGCATTTCTTTGTTAAATAATTTTTTACTGTAAAGAGATAAAACCTGAAGAAGGTGCGAATATGCGCCGAAACGTTGTTTGATTAAAAATTCAAAAAAGTGTCTTCAAAATCTGTTAAAAATTATTTCATTTTAATATCAGACGTTAATTGATTTAATTTTTTATTGTTATTGAGTTTTTATCTAAAAAACTTCATACTTTACCAAATTAACGTAAATTATTATATTTCAAAATGCTCACATATCAAATCAGTTAATTATTTTTTGAAATGCAACGAATATTTTTTTTGTAAATGTTGAATATATCCTTTCATTGGCTTGGAGGAGAACGGTTTTGCGGTCAATTTTTTTCAGGTAACAGGAATAGGTAATCCCGCTGTGTTGATTTAATAAATAGTTGTACTTTTATTGTACTCTTAAATGTCTCTTTTTTTGTTAATTACTCAAGTCATTTCTTACTGTCAAGTTTGTACGCCTGGGCAGAGACCCGCAGACGCTTGAGGTTTTTAGTCTAAAGCTTACTAAGTTCTCTGTAATGTATGGGAAGGAAAAATGTTGTATGTTTGTACAAGATGGGAGGACCGTTTAAAGTGTTTTTAGGTAACGATAAGTCCGAGTATTTGGCGAAGTGGGCCGGACTAGATGGCGCTGCTGCTCGTCTAGACGACCTGTTGTTTATCATCGGGGAGTCTGGCGCTGGCGTCTCCAGGTCAAGTGTGGCTGAACAACATCCTTGAGGGACTCCAGGCTCGTCCGTCAGGCTCTCTAGGTCACAACAATTCTCTTCCCTCCCCCCATATCAAACCAAACGGACGTGATCTGTGTTCATAGGGCTCACCCCCCCCCCCCTTATGTCTAGTTTCGTATTCTTATCCCAGTAAATTTTTCATCAAATAACTTGTTAGGGCAATCGCACACAAAAATGACACCGCGATGATAAAACTCATTCTTTCTCCTCGAATTGGTAGAAGGATAGAAAACCGAGATATTCCGCCCGAATGTACTTTAAAGCACAAATTAAAACCGTGAAGTGGTAAATATTGACCCATTTAAAGGAAATAATGAGAGAGGACCTTTGACAGACAAGGGTTTTTTTATTAAGTAAACCGACGTTTCGGTACCTCTTTGTACCTTCTTCAAGGTTAACAAATTCTATCTTCTAACAGAACAAGCAAATTATCATTCAAATGCAGGGGTTAACTAATAGTTGACACACGAGCACTGACTATTTCTTCCGAGGCACTGACACTGGACGATTGACTCATTTAAATTTAAGCATAAACTGAGAGACAGGAGCAGATGTAAACTACGACCATAATCTGGCTGAAAATGAATAATCTCAAGAAATGAATTAAAACAAAATAATCGGAATTAGAAAAATTGAAACAACAGGAGGTGTTTCAGAGAAGATATCAAGAGAAGATTAATTGAGACAGGAGAAAGAAACAGTATGGAAGAGAAATTGGCACTACTGAAAGAAGAAATTGCTAGAGCAGCCGACGAATAAAATAGGAAGAATAGCTCAATAGGAAAGCACCGGCTAGCGTTGCTGCCTCACAAGCCAGAGGTCCCGGGTTCGAATCCTGGCATTGGCTTGGATATTTGTGTTGTCATGGTCACGGAGACTACGGTTAAGTTTGATGGAGAGTCGATACGCTCCATATTCGGAATGAGTCATGTAAGATGACAGTCCGCAGTCGTCCTAGTAGGCTAAGGCCTGAATGCCATAGAAAGATTAGGAAAGCACGGACAACACAAGAGATGATAAAAATTATTGATGAAAGACGTAAATATAGAAACGAGAGACGCTTGAAGAATGAGATAGATAGAAATTGGAAACCAGCCATAGAGGCTTAACTCTAAGAGAAATACAAAGCGGTTGAAGATTTCATGGTGAAAGGGAAAATAGACGCGGCTCATAGGAAAATCAAAGCAACATTCGGACAGAAGAAAAATATTAGCAAGAACATCAGAAGAGCGGATGGGAAGCCATTCCGGCAAAAGAAGGAAATTCAGAAAGATGGAAAGAATATCTAGAAGTGGAATGCGTAGGATTGAAAGGGGATATTAATACATTCATTGTATTGCCGCGCGAAAGCCGACGTGAAAATTACGAGTCATAAGTCTTATTAGGCGTTCCTATACAATTCATCCGATTGCCGTGAAATGTTGAAGTCACAACTTACAGTGTAATTAAGGGCGTTATTTTCGCAGCATGAGAGAGACAGAGGGAGCATTCTCAATCCATTTATTGTTGCAGCAGGAGTTTTTTTCGAGGTCACGGGATTGTTGTTGGGGCAGCATTGTTATTTCAGAAACAGGACTGTCAACATATGTTCGCTTTTAGTTTCAGTTCCGGGAAACGGGGGCGAATAGTCGTCACATTAATATAATTGAAAAAATATGTTAGGAGGAAAATTACTTCCGTGTTAGGAATTTGAGCCAATTTACTTTTATATTTTTACAATATTTAAAATTCCTTCGTATTACGCGTTATGTAGACGAAATTATAAATGTTCCATGTAAGTATCTTACGTAAGGGGAATTATCTTCGTAAAAATAACTTATAAATTCTCAGGGGCCGCCACTAGTCTCGAGTCAATGGTATTCGGCGGAGAAGCTTCCTCCAGGAAGGTAACCTGGAAGGGACGGACAGGTTGTTGCAAGGTGGAGTGGGGGGGACTGGATAAACAGGAAGAAAATCCCAAGAGTGGATTAGGTAAGTTGCGTGACAAGGGTCGACAGGTGACAAACAATGAGCGATGACGTTGCTCCTTTCCGAGAGGAACATTATAAGGACCGTCGTAAAAGGTTGGCAAAAATTTATTCCGGCGACATTCAACAATCAGGTAAAGACACCGTCTCAACTCACAATTCTTATAACTTCCTTTATTTATAATAATTTATTGCCCATTATAAATAAAATGATAAAATTATCTGAGAATACTGAAAATAAAGTTCAGACAATGACGAAAAGGGAGAAATAGAAGAACTTTACGAAAATTTTAGTAAGATTTTAATTGCCGAACTGAAGACGTACCGAAAATTTAAAATTCTTCTATTTCCGACGACGAAGAAAGGCGAATGGAATATGGAAAATGAAATATACTGCAAGGTGAAGAAATAAAAACCCTATGCTTTGCCGATGATATTGTGGTGTTAGGAAAGTCAAAAGAAGACATGGAAACCAAAATATATACTTCGAACGTGGTCTTGGAGGAGTAGTGCAACATTAGGATGATAGAGGTAAAGCCAATGTAATAGGAAAATTTGAACAACAAAGGGTATTAGATTGCGAAAGGAATATTTTGACGGAAATTAAGGAATTCTGCTATTTGGGATGGTAGAAGTATAGCAGACGTAAAGAGTAGGATAGCACAGGCAAGGAAGGCTTTCGCGAAAAAAGAGGAATTTACTTACGGTGATAAATTAACTGAGAATTTTACGAAATCATAGCTGAAAATGTTCGTATGGATATGGGTACGAAACGTTTACGTTAGAAGTTGTAGAACGGAACAGAGCAGAAGCCTTTGAAATGTGGTGCTATAGGCGAATGCTGGAAATCAGATGGGTGGATAGGATCACCAACGAGAAAGTAACAGAATAGGGGAAGAGTCAACAATATACAGGACGTTGACAAAGAGAAGGAATAGATTAATATGCCACGTTTTCAGACACGAGGGTCTTGTAAAATTACCATTAAAGGGACGTGTGTGAAGGAAGAACAGAAGTGGGAGGCAGAGAAAGGATTAGGGAGGATGTGTGATGTGGTAGTTTTGCGGAAATGAACAGGCTTGCGCAAGATAGGTTAGCATGGAGGGTTGCATCAGATAATAGGATACAATACAACAACAATAATAAAAATGATTATAAGTCAGAACATTTATGAATATGTATTAACAGTTCATTACACTATTGGACCTAGTTGAAACACCACACAAAGGGACGAAACGTCGCGTAGTGTAATGAACTGTTAATAATACATTGCATAAATGTTCTGACTTATAACTAATTTCATCAGAAAATTTCTTATTGATCGTAATTAATTAATAGAAGCTCCACCGCAACATAACACACGGGTTAGGCGGATTTTATACTGCAGAAGAGGAAACAGAGTCCATAATCCCCCCTCCATCAGTTTATTAGTAGCTTTTTCAACCGAGAAACTGAGCTGGGAAGTTCAGGGTCGATGTCAAGTCTAAAAAAAATGTCTCCCTGAAATAATTCCCACGAAAATATTATTACAAGTCTGGCAGATCTCCAAGTACGCGAAAATGAAGAAAAAAAATTTTCACACACGATGGGGATTTCGTTGCAGAAAATATTGACTGTAAATTAAGTAGAACGAACTTAGAAAAGACGGGAAGAGGAGGAGGAGAGGAACTGGAGGCGGAGGACCGTCGCGTTTTTCGTGAATGTCACCCAAAGCTAAATACATCGCTGAATTCATCTTGTGCTTCGGAAACCGTGAGCACTGGACGTTACGAGTGTGTTCCTACCCAGAAGAAAATATTTGTAGGTCTACGTGAGGACTTCCACGAGGTTACCAGCAGCCGTGCCACCGTGATCCACGTGGGTCCTTTCTCCTCCTCGAACTCGGGGGGCGGAGACTGAATCACTGACAGCTTTGGATCGGTCGTACGTATCACGATATCAAATTTACATGTGAGGATGACGACAGAACGTAACCAATTTCTTTTTTTTATTTCATCATCTTTGGTGGGGGTGCAAAATTACCTTCTTTTCCTTTATAAGCCGAAACACTGATTTACTCTTTGACAATCATCCCCCAAAGCTAAGGATCAATAATTCTCTCCCCGGCCAAAGATGTTTTTTTAAGTAAATAAATAAGGATTTCATCATTATTTTCGGCCGTAACCGTCAGGGGCTGGAGATGGTCCATATGCGACACAAAATTCTACACATGTAAATTCAATAAACTTTTCGGTTGAGGGAGTCAAGCAGTATTGGAGATGAAACGTCGCTTTTGTTAATAAATAGTGATATATGCCTTTTTGGCAGTCTTTTTATTTATTGCAATTTCTTTTTTATTGAAATGTCGTCGCAGCGACGAAAGAAAAGATAAAAAAAGAAGAGAGGAGAAGTTTCACTGCTTGAATTAAAATACAAAGACAAATAATAGTAACGCTAAGAATATTCAAGGATAGATGCTACCGAAAATGAGACATAACAGAAGAGAAAATTTTTAATTAGACCCTAAAATGGAGACATCGTCCTGCGCAATAAAATAATATTTTAAAGTACACTCTGAAAAATACAGGAAAAGTGTTCAAACCCAATACAAAAAATAAGTAGCATTGCAGTGAACGAATTTCTAATATATGTGACTATGGAAACAATCATACTCATTCAAAATTTATTACCTGATATATGTTAGAATAATTTTCAGAAATTCAGAACATAAAAAAGATCTGTGGCCGAGAAGAGTATTATCTCTGTTTTGATTATTAGCTTTGTGGAATGATTGTTAATGTGTAAATTAGTGTTTCGGCTTATAAAATCAAAGAAGGTAATGTATAAAAAGACGCCCAAAAAGTCAGCATTAAATATATCACTATTTATTCATAAAACCGACGTTTCATCTGGATTTTGAGACTTCCTCAGGCTTACTACAAATATTACAATCAATTAAATATGAGTTCTATGTTACAATTTTATAAATGTAAAAATAGTGATATATTTAATGCTGACTTTTTGGCCGTCTTTTTATTTATTGTAAATTTTAAAGTCAGAATACTATGTTGTAAAAGAAGGTAATCTTGCACCTCCCCATCACACCAAAGATCCTGGGAGGTAACATGAGGCTGAGCCGCCGAGGTGGATCGCAATTATCAGACATGTACATGTTGCCGGTGAACGTAATCAGACTAATGAAAACTTAAAAAAGGTAAAGCTACACCTCAATAACTCCAGCGGGAAGAAGTCGAGGGTGATAAAAGCTACTAGAACCTGGTTAGTTTCTGACAGAGGGAAGGATTTTAAATGTCACGATGGTTGCAACGGAGAATGGTGAGTGATTGATCTGTGAAGAAAAAGAAGAAGGAAATATTGGCGATGATGCGCATTTTATTTTTAGATGGACAGAAGAGTGGTTTAGGCAATCACGTGGATGTATTTTGAACATCGTCTGAGTGATGGGGGTTGGGAAGGTATATTATGGATGACTGTCATTCTCAGATGTATGAGGATTCTCTTTCTTGCCTGATACTTTTCACCCTAATAATTAGTACGATCCTCTACCTAGTAATTTGAAGTTGTCCGTGCCACACACCATGGAAACCAGTCAGTGGTTAATCCGCTTGGCACTAGAAGCCAGCGAGACGAGTGGTAAAAGGATGATTGAGGCTGAACTTACCGGTGTTTTCCTGCGACGTGACGACGGTGACCGTCGAGGCGACGACGAGGATGAGCAGATGTCTGCAGGCGCTCCTGAGGCCCGCCGCCATGGTGAAGGATGGACGCAGAGCAGATGCAATCACTTCACTCGCTACTTGGGCATTACCGTGGCCCTTGAACACGGCACGGAACTACACGACTCACCGGCGCTGCTGCCACAACGCGACTGGCCCGGCCCGCTCCTTGCCTGCACACGCATCCTTTCCCCCTCCCCCTCCCCTCCCCCTCCTCCTCCTCATCCACATCAACAACGTGCTGGGCCTCCCTCCTGCGTGCGCATCCCTCCGGTGGACACACGCATCCAATTCCCATTATAAGGTGCAAATAGAGGACTTCAAAGTAGAACGAATAATAAGATGAGAGACTGGAGCACATCCATGTTGACATCCTCAGTGTTGCAAGGTTGGATGATAAAAGTCTCGATACTGTATTGTAAGGACTTGAAACTAGAACGAATAATAACTGGATCACATACTCGACTGTGATACATGTTGACATCCTCAGTGTTGTAAGGTTGATTGATAAAAGTCGCAGTTGGTAATACTGCATTGGCTTTTTCCCATTGTACTATTGTTGTATATCTTTGTCTTTAAATGGTGGGGGTAATTTCAAATACATACAAAGTAATTTTTAAAATAATTTTTCTGAGAACGATAGAATTCCATTAAAAATTTAATATTTTTTTACATTGTTTCCTTGTAGTGAAACATATTTTTTTCCCCAGCATTTTGGAAGCTTCCTGATTCAGTCATCATAAAAGGCTGAAAGTTGAGTCTTTAATCAATTGAGCATAGATAGTTAAAGGCAGTGGCGGCCGGCGCATATGTGCTCATGAATTAATTTAGGACGCCATTATCGATTGAGCCCCAATAATGAAATAAATACTTATAAATAAATAAAATACAAAAAAATGGCCAAAAGTCAGGAGTGGGATAATATAATTTTTATCCGTTTCATCCCTTAATCTTAGGAATCTCCTAACTTATTTTCGCACGAAATTTTGTAATATTTTAATTTAAAGAACTGAGGATGGTCCCCAAAAGTTTCGGGTCTTAACGTGTTTAAATCAAATTGTTCCATTGCTGAATTTTGGCCATTTTATTTTTAGTATTGAGTCAGGTTAATTTAATTACTGTATTTATAAATGCTTATCTTTCACAGAACTTCTGCACTTGGCCCTGCTCCAAAGTCTTCTTAGCGGGTTTCAGAGCGGCAGAAACGATTCTCCATTTGTAAGTAAATTAATTATTTGTTAACAAAATTTCATTTCAAAAGTTATAATTTAACGTCTGATGTAAATTAATAAAAATAATAAGTACAATTGCAGCCCAATTTCAGACTTTATTTTTAACAATTCCCAAAAAGATAAAAAAACGACATTTCGAGGGTTACTTGTACCTTCTTCAGGGTATTATTCTAATTATCAATATATCAAGTGTCAATTTTAAATACACAATATTGAATATACACAACCACAGATTTTACAATATTTTAAAACGTGTCCCCGAGACTACGCGACAGATGAATCACTTGCTCAGTTGTCGTAAAATAATTTTTGGCCGTTTTACAGAATTTAAAGATAAACGACGTTCAGATGTATATTCACATCTTTTTCTAAAGAAATAATTCTGGAAAAAGGTCAAGAATTATTTTTCTTAAAATTTCACTGCGACAAACTGGGATAATTGGAAAACAAAACCAAAGATCAAGCTCCTGGCCTTCTAAATCAGCGATTCTCTACATCGTCCACCATAGAAATGTGAAACAGTTTATTCCAAAAAATTTAATGACAAGATAATAAAGATACCACGAGTTAAGATAATAGTAAACATTACGTTTGTACCTTTAGTTAGGGTCTTTTCTAAAGTCAGAAAAAAAATTGTTTTGATTTTCAGAAATATATATGTAACGATTTGTCGATTTAATTTACTATGCATTTTGGTTTATTTCGTGTTACTAAATTCGTCGGTTTCTCCTGGTTTCGGAGTTTACTCGCCGAATTCTACAGGTTAATACACGGACCTGTCACCACACTGGGCCAGCAAGTTCCAACTCAAGCAACATATTATCTTCTTTGTCTTCCACTACAGTTTAGGTCGCGCGCATGTCTTCTCCGCCTTGCTTTTCCTTTTCGTCCCGGGAGTTCTATTGTTCTGTCCAGTATAGGGAGAGAGAGACAGAGAGGTTACTTGTGTGAGCGAGTGAGAGAGAAAGAATCCGTCCGTCGTATTTCACTTTATCCGAACTCCTCCTCCCTACCGAGCTGGCCATTCGAAACGTCATTAATTTTTATTACGCTCTCACTCACTCACTTCTCGTACAACTAACTCCTCGTACTCGGTACCTTCGCCCCGGGCAACAAGTTTGTTTACTTTTTCCCTGTCTACTTGGAGCTATAATACGGAGTAAATAGCTTCCTATTATGTAGAGATTTAACTGGACTTTAATCTCTCGTTGAAGGGGAGATACATAAATCATCCTCACAAGTTACTTTCTTTTTTCTCTTACTTTATTTCTCAGTCTTCGCTTCTCCCGATAGAAAAGCGGAAATTTAGTGAGATTCAGTAATAAATTATAACGGCGTAATTAAAAATATACACATTCCAAAGAAGAGAACCATTTTTTATACATTTCAAAGTATTTATTCATAAACAATTTAAGAGGCTTTCGGTTTTTTAATGCCATAATCATATACAGAACGTAATATATATATATTTATTTATACAAAGATCTTATTTTGAATCTTAAAGTCAATATAACACAATACAATAATTTTCACAAGTCATTATAAATATTTCCATGTCTCTGTTAATCCATTTTTTACCTCATCTGTAATCTTTATAATATTATTTTATCTTCTACGTACGATCGTCGTACGTGTCACATATGTTTACTATACTTTATAACATAAATCCATTCGTGTCACATGTAAAATCTGAATTTTAGTATTTAAAACATTTTTATATATTACTCCTCACTTACTTATACTATTTTCTTTGAAAGATATTCTACTTTAAGTCATAATTACTTTTCCATCTCTATTCATTTTTATATATTTTAATTATATTTTATAATATACGTCATTTTATTATCATTTTACATTTTTTAATATACATTCATTTTACAATTTTCCTAATATAGCTTCCATGAACCCTTTCATATAAACTTCGTACTGTTCCCACTTCATTTCTTTCATTCATCTTCTACTTTCATAATCTAAAATATACATCCCTATAAGATCCTTATTTTCAGAGCATCTTTATCCCTGTGTATTATTTTAATTTTTTCCCAACATATTTTGTTTCTGTTTTTTTACTGTTGTTTGTTGGGGTATTCATTGCTAAGACTGGTCTGATTCAACCCTCCACGATAACCTATCTTGCGCAAGCCTTTTTCAATTCCGCATAATTACCACAGCCTCCCTAATAGCATATTCCATCCTTTGCCTCCCTCTTCTGTTCTTACCGCAAACACTTCCCTCTATTGCTAATTTTACAAGACCCTCATGTCTTAGAACGTGGTCTCTCTTCCCTTAGTCCTCTCAGAGCTTCCTCGTTGGTGATTCCTGATTTTCAGCATTCGCCTATAGCACCACATTTCAAAGGTTTCTATTCTTTTCCTTTCTGCAACTCTTACCGTTCACGTTTCGCACCCATATAACGCCACGCTCCTTACGAACATTTTTAGCAACGATTTCCTAATATTCACATTTATATTAATCCTATGCAAATTCTTTTCTTGCATGAACTATCTTACTCTAGTTATTACGCTGCCCAAGTAGCAGAATTCCTTAACTTCCTTCAAAATATTCCTTCCCAATCTAACACCCTTTGTTATTCCACTGTTTCCCATACTACACTCCATCACCTTGGTTTTCCCTCTATTAATTCTCATGTAGTACTCTACCTCCAGGACCACGTTCATGCCATCATTAACCAAAATATACGTCTCTTCCAAAATCCTTCTTTTCAGAGAATTTATTTCTGTCTGTTTGCTTTAAATTTTTTCCCATGTGTTTCATGTCTCTCTTTTTACTATGCTTAGACAATGCTGGTCCACTTTTTGCCTTTTCTTTCATGTTCATTTTATTTAATTTCACTCTACTTTCCATTTTCATTCCTGTATGTCCTATAAACGAATGCTTCTTAAATTGTTTATGAATAAAGACTATGAAATATCTAAAAATAACGTGGATTGAAATAAGATAATATAGTCGTTTTTATTCATGATTAAATTAAAGATTCACACTTTGGAATTTTGACCCTACGTCGGTAATGCTGAATCGTAATGGTACTATAATTTACCTGCCGATTGGGGGAAGGGAGTAATATTTTTCTTAGTGTAATGACCGATGTACTCACATATGTAATGGTTTAAAAATGTTGAACGTTTCAGATGCCGGCAAAGCGTTAGCCAAAGATAAAATCCTGATTCAGAGGTTATGTGACGAGAAAACACTCGACTCCTTGGACAAAATAGCAAATATACTTACAGTGTTCCAATAACCTCTCAGACCATAGATGATATAACTCACGGTCAGAGATCTGACACACACAGAATTCCCCGTATTATCTATCGTATAGATAATGGGGAAACTCTAAGTGATCAATTGGACTTGCTGTAGTCTGAGAAGCAAACACTACAAGAGATGTTGGCTCTCGTTTTTGGAGGTACAAGATTTCAGTGTTCGTGTATGTCGATGAATTTTTAAATATTCCACGTCTCCTCCAGTGAATTTTTCTTACTTACCTCGTTTATCTACATTCAACATGTGTGTAGAATATTACAGCATATTTGTGGTTTGTTGGTATACACGGCTGTTTATCATCACCAGGTTACATGAGGGTGACCAAGAAACAGGAAACTACCCTTTCCTATATAATTTTAGTAAAACGTTGCGGTCTATACACGCCTGAATACGGTAATTCTTATGTTACCAACTCGTCGTAATAAAGATTCGTGTTTAAAATGAACTCCGGCCTACCAACACTACAACCACCCCAGGACAGTGGACGAGTGCCTTCGTATTTTGACAGTCGGACTGCTTCTCCAGGTACACGAGTACTTACCTTTTCTTTATCACCCACCCCGCCCATTACTCTTCTAATTTTTCTAAATTGAGGAATTGGTGCTTGCCGAGATTTAAATGTTTCCTTTTTGCGTCTTTTCCACGTTCTTTGAGAAATGTGATTGACTAAATTTCTGATTCTCTGTAGCTGGCGGTTTTTTTCCTGACATGAGCTTCACTAAAGCATGCAAGAATCTCCTGCTAGAAGGAGTTTATTATTCTATTCCTGAATTTATCAATCGGTCTGAAAGTAATTAAAGTCTATTTTTGCAAAAGTGCTGAATCAGTGTTCATCATATGCAAACAATATCAGGTGTATATTATACGTTATCCTCTCATTAACGGTCTTTTCTTCTTTGTTTCATGACCTAAATTGACGAGATCTGCTGGAGCCTGATTTCCCACGGATCTACACACGTGTGTTTCAAAGTGTAGTGTATTGTGAAGTGTGAAGTGCGTGGATCTCTATTATACCGCTATAGTGTTCCAAATTGACATTGTTTCTCTAGAAATTATATCTATTGTATATGTTATGTATACTTTCTTTTATTTATCTATCATTGTATACATAGTTTCTTTTACTATCTCTCTTATTGTTTTGTACTCATATTCTTGATATGTTGTATTCATATTTTGTTTGCTCTGCTTTGTTTTATTTATTTATCATTGTATACATAATTTTCTTTACTCATATGTTGTATCCATATTTTGTTTCTTATATTCGTATTCTTAGTGTGATATGTAACATATTCTTTGACTTGTCCTATTTCCTCAATAGAGGACTAATGGATCCAATAAATCTTATCTTATCTTATCTATCATGGACCAAAGAAGGTTGAAAAGGTCTCGAACGTCATGGTGGGTAATCATCGGGTTCTTTTCGAAAAAACAAAGTTTCTTCACGTACAGGAAAAGAGTTCTGAGTGAATTCCATGAAAATGTTGAAGAAAAGTGACTGCAAGGACACTTTGGACCGCCGAGTGTTTAAACAGATAACGCGATTTCAGCGGAGGACCAACAGAAAGTAAAGTGACTGGATGTGACTCAGCCACAAACAAGGTGGAGGAGGATAAGGTTTCGGATATAGTTGAAGGCTTTGTCTGGAGCCGCAATTGGCGGCGTTGCGGACGGTCAGGGTAGATAATAGTAGGGCAGACTACACAAACGCCCCCCACGGGTCCTGGAAGGGGAGTGGAGGGGGGGATTGGAGGGCCGGGACCCCCTGGGGGGGTAAACAAAGACCACACCAAGCACCGCTAAAATTAGAGCCGCTCTTCCCTTCCCCAGCCAGACTACCAAGCGCATCACTTTAATTGCAGCCGAGTCAAACGTGGGAGACGACAAAAGCCAGATCGGCGCTTGTAGAGCGCGCCATCTGCAATTTATGCTTCATAAGACACGAATTTATAACCGCTTGTTTAATGTCGCAAGATCATGCAGTGACAAAAACGTGATTGGTGCTCCACCAGGATCAGTGTCGGAGCAGCGTTGTCTGAAGACATTGAAGATCGGAAGTTTATCCGGTGAATCGAGTTATTAATACTTCTCAGGTTTACACACGGGTAATGTTATTGAACAACCGTGTTTCCCCTTCCAGGATGGAAGTGAGAGCCGTCGAAACGTCGCTGTTCAACATTACCCAGACCTGTGGAAACTCCGAGAAATATTCCTTCAGTGTAGACAGAGCCGTATTTCGCACAGTTGACATAATTGCAATAAACAGTATTCAAGCTAGAACATATTGGCGTCCCTCAATGTCCGATGTCAGGCCTAATTTCCAACATGGTGCTTATGTGACAAATGCAGAAGTTTTATCTCCTTGGTTGATTAAAATTTTCATAAGGACGAATAGAGAGTTATTTATATTAAAAACAATCTCTGGAGCAGACGAGCAACAACTACCTGGGTCTACAACAGCCCAGTCTCACTCCCTAGGATGTAACGATGCGTAAAACTTTGGGGCATGATTGATAACTCACATAAAGGCAGAACATTGGGTTATGGTATTAAGTCCTGACTGATCTGACGCAACTCTCCATGCTAAACTGTTTTGGGCAAGCCTTTTCATTTCCGCATAACTACAACAACCCACATACGCTTAGCGTATACCATCCTTGGCCTCTCTCTTCCGATCTAACCCCACACACTTCCCTCTAATTCTAACTTTATAAGGCCCTCATGTCTTAAAACGTGGCCTATTAATCCATCCCTTCTCTTTGTCAACCTCTTCCATATTTTTCGCTTTTCCACTATTCTGCTTAGAAATTTCTCGTTAGTGATTCAATCTACCCATCTGATTTTTATCATTCTCCTATAACACCATAGTTCAAAGGCTTCTATTATTTTCCTGTCTGAAACTCCTACCGTCCTCGTTCCGCACCCATATAACGCCACGCTGCAGACTAACATTTTTAGCAATGATTTCCTAACGTTCACACTTATATTACCCGTTAGTTAATTCCTCTTTTTTGCGATAGCCATCCTTGCCTGTGCTATCCTACTATTTATATCTAATATACTTCTACCACACCTAGCTATTATGCTTCGCAAGTAGCAGAATTCCTTATCTTCCTTCAAAATATATCTTCACAATCCCTTGGTATTCCACTGTTTCCCATACTACACTCCATTACCTTGGTTTTTCCTCTATTATTCCTCATATTGAACTCTTTCTCTAGGATCACGTTCATAACATTTATTATGTTTCCAAGTCTTCTTCTGAATCCCCTAATACTACAATATCCTTGCAACATGAGGCCTTTTCCTTATTCCGTTTTATCTTCCTTCGTTGTTCGATTTATACGTTAAACAGCATGGGCATTCTGTTCTTACTCCTTTCTTGATTTCTGCTTTCATTTTCTTGATCTTTAATTCCAATTACTGCTGACTGCCTTCTGTAGAGGTTATGCATAAGCCTTCTTTCTCGTCATTTTAGAAATCTTTTATCCTTAAGAGGCAGTTTTATCGGAAACGAACACGTGGAAAATTTAACGATCATATAAGGATTTGGATAGTAATAAGTTGTCACATCCTACACTCCCACCAGGATTTATCTCTGGACGGAGTGAGGTACGATCACGGGGAATTCTTTCCTCAGGAGGTTTCAGCTATAAAGGAAAATTGAATCCTAATATGGCAGCCAATTACCGTTGGACCATCAAGAGGAATGTTTGAGAGACACGAAACATAGCAGAAAATCGTTATTTATTGGTTTCTGGTTGAATCAGAATGTTTGAATGTTGTGTGTTAGGTGTTTGGAAATATTTGGATTTTTAAATACCTTTCCTTCTCTAAAGCGTTGCGTGATGGAAAATATCCGACTTCATATTTGAAATGAGAAGAAAATTAACAGTCTGAATTACACACTTAACTTTCTGACACAATAAAGAAATTGTTTTTAGCTGCTCAGTGTTATGAGACGCAAAGACAAAAAATTTCGAATGTTATCTGCGATTATCATTAATGACTTCATTGCATTTCAGTTCCAGAATACTGGAAACTGAGAATAGCTAAGTGCACTTACAGGAAGGTCTTTGCTGCTGCACAAAACCCTTATCCTCAGTATCTGCTTCGCTTATCCTCCTTTTGGACTTTGATTCATCCCTCAAAGTTTGTTGAGATCTTGTTTTCTATTTACACGAGACCATCGAGGAAACTTCCTGAGAACTTGTTGTAGATTAGAAACCCTTGCACTTTCTGCTGACAATATTTGAAGAATTTTTCCTCTACAGAACAGACTGGAGAATCTTCGGCTTGCGTTGCTTCGAGACTCGATTCTTGTAAGAGTTACGGGAATATATTGACGTAACATGTGTAATTAAAATTGAAGTTCAAGAAAAGAAAGCAGAAATCCAGAAAGGAGTAGGACAAGGATGCAGTCTATTTCGCCCATTCTGTTTAACTTATATCTATAGAACAAAAAACGGCGATGAAGAAAGTTAAAACGCAATATGGAAACGAAATCATAGTCCATGGAAAAGAAATAAAATCCCTACGCTTTGCTGATGATATTGCAGTATTAGGGGAGTCAGAAGAAGACCTGGCAGGAACGTAATCCTGGAGAAAGAGTTCAATATGAGAATTAACTGATAGAAAACCAAGATGATGGACTGTAGTATTGGATATAGTCAGAAAACAAAGGGTGTTTAATTGGGAAGGGATATTTTAAAGGAATTATGCTACTCGTGTAGCAAAATAACAAGGGAAGGTAGAAATATAGAAGACGTAAAGAGTAGAACAGCACACTCAAGGAAGGCTTTCGCAAAGAAGAAGAATTTTTTCCTTAGGGTTAATACAAGTGTGAATATTGAGAAATCATTGCTAAAAACGTTCTTACGGAGCGTGCCGTTATATGGGTGCGAAACGTGGACGATAGGAGTTGCGGAAAGGAACAGAATAGAATTGTGGTGTTATAGCAGAATGCTGATAATCAGATGGGCGGATAGAATCACTAAAGAGGAAGTTCTAGGGGAGTAAGAAGAAGACTTGAAAACAATAATAAAATGGCATGAACGGAGTCCTGGAGAAAGAGTTAATGGAGTGTAGTATGGGAAACAGTGGAATAACAAAGGGTGTTGGATTGGGAAGGGATATTTTGACGGTAGTTAAGGAAATCTGCTACTTGGGAAGCGTAATAACTATGGATGGTAGAAGTATAACAGACATAAAGAGTAGGATAGCAAGGAAGGATTTCGCGAAAAAGAGGAATTTTCTTACCGGTAATATAAGTGTGAATATTAGAAAATCATTGCTAGGAATGTTCGTATGGAGTGTGACGTTATAAGGCTGCTAAACAATGTACCGTAGGAGTTGCAGAAAGGAAAAAATAGAAGCCTTTGAAATTTAGAGCTATATGAGAATGTTGAAAATCAGGAATCACCAACGAGGTATTTCTGAGCAGAGTAGGGGAAAAGCGAACAATATGGATGACGTTGACAAAGAGACGGGATAGATTAATAGGCCACATTTTGAGACACGAGGGTCTTGTAAAATTAGCATTAGAGGGAAGTGTGTGGGGTACGATCAGAAGGGGGAGGATAATGATGGCATATGCTAAGTAGATTAGGGCGTATGTGGTAGTTTTGCGGAAATGAAATGGCGCAAGATTGATTAGCATGGAGGGATTACATCATCCTTAAGAACAACATGTGGCTTGCTTTGATAATGAAGAAGATAATTTGGTGTAAAAAGAAATAAGTTCTCTGAACATCTGGCCTTGTTATGTCCTGTACCAGGATTTTGTCCATCATGGTGACCTGCACCTCGTGTACAGTTCAAGGTACAGACTTGGGGGTGAATGGAAGGGGAAACCCCGTGCTCCTTTATGATATCTCTGACTTTTTTAGTAGTTTAAAAATCGCAGCCAATGCTGTGGGGCCGAGACGCCATTCACCTCTGTCAAAAGATCGCTTTATACAGCTTCTGGTTTTTTAGTTGGAACTCTTCCTACTCTTTCTTACTGCATATGTCACGTACGTGATTGCGGTTCTCATAACTTCTCTGGTTTGAAGCTTATTCAGATGATCTTCCTCTGGAAGTGAGACGACATTTGTTTCTTAAAACTTCGCAACTCGAACGGCACATAAGCTCATCCAGGATTTGCTTTAAGAGGTTTACATTTTCCTATTATGTGAATACTAGCTGAGTGCCCGGCCATGCCTGGGTATTTATCAATATTATCCCAGTACAGTATTTAATTCGGGACACTAATGTTATTTAAGCGGTTAATAGTGTACGTTGTCAGGCCTCTTTGTCCCCTTGTTCTAAGATATATGTATCGGAATTATGTGAATCTGTTCTTATTTTCCATTTGTAGATACTCATCGTGGTTCCGATACCCGTACGTTTTTTTTCCAATTTCTACTCGTAATTACGGAGATAGCCGACTTCCTAGCGTTGCTGCCTCACAACCCAGAGGTCCCGTGTTCGAATCCAGGCATGGGCTTGGATGTTTGTGTAGTCATGGTCGCGAAGACCGGGATCAAGACTGTTGGAGGATCGATACGCTGACCACGTGTCACTCCATGCAAGATGTCAGTCCTCAGTCGACTCGGTAGGCCCAGGCCCTCAATGAGCTGTAGAGCCATGGAGAAAGAAAACATTACGGAGATTGTGACGTCACCACACACCCCAAGCTATAATCTCTAGCCGTTTACATGATGCGCACTCATCCAAAAAATATAACTTTCATGACCAAGTTTATCGAAAGTTCTCTCTTATGCAATTGCCAGAAATTCTATTAAATTGTTAGTTTTTTTAAATTTTAGTTTTGGTTTCATACGTTTGTCTTAGGCAAATGTAGTTTGAAATCTGCCGTGGTTACTTGAAATATCGGAAAATTTTAAGGAGATTTGTTGGCTGGGCCCATTGGGTGAGATGGCCAGCTGCCCCTCAATACAGTTGCGCTCCCACAACAATCCAGTCTACCGTCTTCAGAAGGGCGTGGGAGTTGTACCAAATGCCCGACATACCTGATGCTGGTCAGCTTTAGGTGAAGCATTTGGTATGATCCTTACACTACAGTCGGGGGGCGCTAGTCAACCCCTAGCTGCCTTGTTCTCCCATATAACACACCCTCCCTGCCCCCTTTTCAATTCCCTTCCTATGCTATTTAAGGGGGGTTTCCTGCTTCTGGATCGCCCTCATGTAGCCTGTTACCTACCAAACGAAACCTAGTCAACATTGGTCTACCTTTCACATCCTCCCTTTCCAACTCCCTTCTGATGATATTTAAGTGGAGTTGCCTGCTTCTGGATCACCCTCATGTAGCCTGTTACTTAGCAAAGCAAACCTAGTCAACCTTGGTCTACCTTTCACATATTCCGTTTCCAACTCCCTTCCGATGCTATGAAAGGGGAGTTACCTGCTTTAGGAACATTCCCCCCACCCAAAAAAAACACTTGCTGTTTGACGGTTCTTTACGAGACTATTGAGAGAACCGTTCCCAGTCAGTACCAGCTGTTACGTCTGCGTAAGGAGCAGTCAGGGGGAAAGACGAAAACTTGATCGCTGATGTTTTTGTTTTCTTTCCTGCCTTGAAGAGAGAGGCCGTAACTGTCGACCGCTATTTCGAGATTTATTACGAAGAACACTTTTCAAGTACTCGCTTGCTCCTTGATTTGTGGTGCTTCTGGAAGCCTGTTTAACGAGCGAACCCTGACGTCGCGTCGAGACGCATAAAGAGCGCGCTTATGAAGGACAATCGCATCTGTTCACCGCCTTCCTTAATGCCGGAATTTATCACTTCCCGTTACGAGAGAAGAAGATGGATACCGAATCGGAAGGAGAAGGTCCGTCGTATCGAGAGGAATCAAAGGGCGGCCGTTGTTCGTCCTCCGCACTAACTCTGTCAGCGGGAACCGTAAATTAGCTCCCGACGTCAAACACATTGTCAAAGAATATCTTTATAACGAGTCACGTCATCAATCGGGATCTGGAAATGTTTAGCCCGATGTTTCTTCACCCGTCGAGTCTGACGTGAGCCTGAAATATGTCAGCCTCCTTCTATAAAGTTACGTGCTACACGACCTCAAGCAACATCAAAGTATCTATATATTAATATGCGGGAGTCACGAAAGTGGTTCTGGAGAAAGAGAACAATATGAGGATTAACAGAGGGAAAACCAAGTATGGGAAACAGTGGAATAACAAAGGGTGTTAATTTGGGAAGGGGTTATTTTGAAGGAAGTTAAGTTATTATGGTTTCACATCCTCACCAAACTGCTTAGCGTATTCCATTCTTAGCCTCCCTTTTCTGTTATTACCCCACACACTTCCCTCTAATGCTAATTTTAGAAGCCCCTCATGTCTTAAAACGTCGTACTTTAATCTATCCCTTCTCTTGGTCAACGCCCTCCATATCCTCCGCTCTTCCCCATATTCTGCTTAGAACTTCCTCCTTAGTTAGCTTGCCCGTAATATCCTACTCTAGTTATTATGCTGTCCAAGTAGCAGAATTCCTTAACTTCCATCAAATGATCCCTTCACCGGCTAAGCCCTTTTGTTATTCTATTTCCCAGTCAACATTCCACCAGCTCGGTTTTCCCTCTATAAATCATCATGTTGAAATCTTTCTCCCGGGTGTTTACAATTATTCCTATAACTACCATAATAACAATGTACAACAGAATATAATATTAAAATGAAATAATTTTCGGTCGGTTTTTTTCAGACAGTTTTATTTATTTTCAATAAAACAACGTTTTGGCGCATATTCACACCTTCTTCAGGTTTTTCTTCACAATCTGTAAAATACATATTTCAATTTGAATTCAAACTATATATAGGAAATTGACTAACTAACAACTTACCAAATTATCGTTACATCCAATTTTTAAAAATTCAACATATTATAAATTGTGATATACACTAATTTATAAAGATTTCGTAAAGGTTATTGAATTTATGTGAAGAATTTGGAGCCGCGCTGAACATCCTCCAGCGACGGTTACGACCGAGACGGCTGGAGAAGGTCCTACGAGGCTCCAAATTCTTCACATAAATTCAATAATCTTTACGACTGAGTGAATCAAGGCGTAAATAGAATGTATTGCTAAATTTTAAGCCTGGATAAGTTTCAAAATGGAGGTGAAACGTCGCTTTTGCTAATAAATAGTTATATATTTAATGCTGACTTTTTTGGCCGTTTTTATTTATTGTAAATATTTAAGTCAGAAAACTATGATGCATATAATAAATTATTTAATTAGCCTCTTTGTCAGTATTTTTATAATTTAAATATGAAAATTACGACGTTTCGACTCTCTTTTGACTTCGACTTCTTCAGGTAAATAGTTGGCTGTACATGGAACCTCACTCCATGACGTCGGAGTCATGGAGTGAAGTTCCACGTACACCTAAATTTCTACCTGAAGAAGTTTCAAAAGAGATTCGAAACGTCGTAATTTTCAGATTTAAATTATAAAAATACTGACAAAGAGACTAATCAAATCATTTATTATAAATAATCACACTTTTGAATTAAAAAAACTAAGATTTCAGATATTAACAAGTAGCTATCACGCTAGAATGATTTATAAAGTTGTTAGAGTTCAACTGCGTTATGGTACAATTCATGTTTTAAAATTATTTTACATTAGTTATGACGTGTTACTATATTTTTAAGGTTGACGTCCTACCGATGTGGGAGTTACTCGCCACCTGACGAATTCCACGAGATCTGGAAGGAACGTTTGATTGGACCGTAATAATGTCCTTTTACTGCCTTGTAATACCAATTACATTATTAATGGTTACTAACTTACTTCTTCATGTTGTTATTGTGGTATTCAATCCTAAGACTGGTTTGATGCAACCCTCCATGCTAATCTATCTAGCGCAAGTCTTTTCATTTATATATAACCAACAAAACCCGCATCCTTCCTAATCTATTTAACGTAATCCAACCTTGGCCTCCCTCTTACCCAGCACACTTCCCTCTAATGCTAATTTTACAAGACCCTCATGTCTTAAAACGTGGCCTATTAATCTATCCCTTCTCTTAGTCAACGTCCTCCATATTGTTCGCTTTTCCCCTATTCTTTTTAGAACTTCCTCGTTTGTGATTCTATCCACCCATCTGATTTTCAGCATTATCCTATAGCAACACATTTCAAAGGCTTCTATTCCTTTCCTTTCCCCAACTCCTATCGTCCTCGTTTCGCACCCATATAACGCCATGCTCCTTAAGAACATTTTTAGCAACGATTTTCTAATATTCACACTTATATTACCCGTAAGTAAATCCCCCTTTTTCGTGAAAGCCTTCCTTGCCTGTGCTATCCTACTGTATATGTCTACTATACTTCTACCATCCCTAGTTATTACGCTTCCCAAGTAGCAGAATCCTTAACTTCCGTAAAAATATCCCTTTCCAATATAACAGCCTTTGTTATTCCTCTGTTTCCCAACTACACTACGTACCTTTGTTTCCCATCTATTAATCCTCATATTGAACTCTTTCTCCAGTACCACGTTCATGCCATTTATTATGGTTTCCAAGTCTCCTTCTGATTCTCCTAATACTACAATATCGTCGGCAAAGCTTAAGATTTTTATTTCTTCTCCTTGCAGTATGATTCCTTTTAGCATATTCCGTTTTCGCTTTCTTCATCGCCTTTTCTATATATAAGTTAAACAGCATGGGCGGCAGAGTGCATCCTTGTCTTACTCCTTTCTTGATTTCTGCTTTCTTTTCTTGGTCTTCTATTCTAATTACTGCTGCCTGTCTTAACTGTTAAAAAAAATTTTGGCCCGCGCAAATATATTTCTCGACCATGTCCGGACTTGGATTCCAGTTGTTCACCCTCAGTCATTTTTTAGATCGTTCCTTACATCGTCATCCCATTTATCTTGGATCTTCCTGACGATTTTGGTCCAAAAGGTTTCCACGTCTAATGATTCTTTCCTGCGGCATCCTACAGTCGTGGCCAAACCACCTCATTCTTTGAGGTTTAATACAGTTAAAAATATTTTGATATCTTATTAAAAGAAGAGATAGGGGGAGAAAGGTAGATGGAGAGAGATAGAGATAGATAGAGGGAGAGGGAGAAAGAAAGAAAGACTGTTCGTGTGTGAGAGAGAGAATCACAGCGTAAAGCAGAAAAGAAGTAGAAATTAAAATTTCATGCCGCAAAATTACATTTCTCATAACGACCATGTTTAATGAGGCAGTAGTCGCTATTGACAGATTTACTTCTAATTAGTGCTCTCAATAGTCTCCTAAATATAAATGCGCGTCGTAAACTATGGGTTAACCTCTTTATTACGTCGTAAAAACAAATAAGAAACGCGTTTGTTGATTAAATTTAAATTGGGCATCCTTTTATTTATTATTTTTTTCTTCTTCCACGGCAATGAAATTTGCTGGGGGAAAATGGCTAATGGATATTAACCGCCGTGTTCCTAACCATATACATATCCTATTCTTAGCTGATTCACGCCAGGTTGAGTAGGAAAAAAAAATAACGACATTCATATTTCACTTTGATTACATGTTATTTCCATTATTGTAGTTTATTTAATTAACTTCGTAATTTTAATAAGTATACTTGACACATGTGCCAACATTACAATAAGCCTATAAAACGGCCATACGTCAGGACAAAAGTTAAAGTAAATAAAAATTAATAGAGTACTTCAGGATTTTATCGGGTATAAATTAATTGTTATACATGACATATACATAATAATTTATATAAAGGAAAAGTGAAAAATAAAATTTTGACTTTATTTCAAAAGATATGAACTGGCTCGTCTTCCTGTTGACACTGAAAGGCTTTTCTCCTTATTAATTCTTTGTAATTTTTAATTTAATTCAGAAACGAGTTTTTATTTTTCAAAAATAAATATCGATTGTATTAAAGTGTAGCAAAGACAATAATATTATTAACTTTTTTATTTTTAGATTTTCTTGGGTTATGCGAGACATTTACAGATAAAGTAGGACAAACAAAGCTTAATAAGCATCCAATAAATGTTTACTACATAGCAATAAATGAAAGAAAAGTTACATATATATATATGAATCACCGTAATGTCTGTACGCGCATAACTAGCGAACGACTGAACCAAATAGGATAATTATTCTTTCTGTGTTCGTTATTGACGGGACAAGTTTTGTATAAAGGAAAATTTTTAAAAAATCGCACGGAAAAGTTTTAAAATCTTTTAATATGAAGGAAAGTTTTATGGGAAGGCTACCTTATATCCGCGCGTTTTAATCTCATAAGTGGATGCTGGTTGCCTATACTCTTGATCTGTTTATGCTCCAAAAATGCTCAACGGATTTCAATGAAAATTTTCAGTGATTTTAACGTAAAGTATGGTTGGTGTATGTTTCATTTCGATATCTCGCAGAGTTCAGAAGATATCCATGTAAATATCTTTAAATCCATTGATAGGCAGCGTTTGGAGGCAAACAGAACGGGTTCAGGTGAGAGGCGACAAAACAGACGGTCAAACGTAACAATTACCTAAGAACGTTTGGCGTACAACTTCGGAACGACTCCCCTAGGGGATGAGGGTGGAATTGATACCATTTTTATATGTAATAATGGCTCATATTTGGACAGCAAAATAATTCTTGAGGTCAATTCCTTTTATAGTGTTTCCCCCGACAATATTTGTGTACAATTTCAACCCCGTGCAACATGTGAAAGGGGTTGGAAATAACTCATATGAAAATAACAAGGAAATTATCGAAGTCGGTGTAAAGGGGGTCGCTGTGTTACATTATGACCCTCAATAAGCGATTTAAATAAAAATTCATCCCTTAAGAGGGGAAGAAATTTAATTCTTTCAGACTACTAAAAATATTTTTAGTCCTGTTATTGTACTGGGATAGTTGAGCCAGTGTTCCTATTTTCTCCAGTTGTATCATTATTCTTGCCTAGCACACATATTTCTCTGGCCATAATTCTGTCAATATTACTATTTACATGGCCATTTACCCACAGTGAACACAGAAAGAGATTTATTCTTCTTTGAAGCTGAGTTTCAAGAAGGCATTAAAAGTTGTGGAATGAGAGGCTGGCATGACATTTGCCCGTAGCTGTACCCTAAATGGAGACTGCAATTGGACTGACTCCTCGGGATTGGAATGACGATATGGATAATCCCGCCATGTTAAAGATCATCATGACTTGTCATGGTACACGTTGCTTCATTATTGTCTCCTGTAAAACATTTATTAATTTTTTTTTCTGTCGTCTGCGTGGCCGTCACACGCAGTCCGTTTGTCGTCTTTGTACGGTCCCTTCACCTGGGAGGTCACCCAATTACGTGATAACTGGTCCTCCACCCCCCCCCCTCTTTCCCGAAAGAGACACGCTCCATTAGGAAAGAGGAGGAAGGAAGGGAGGACTCAGGCATTCGATTACCTTCTGATAACATCGAGCCGTGCCTTCTCTTCCTTTTAACCTGTTGTGAGAACTGGACGGCTGGAAGCAATCGGAAGAGGAGTGCTACGGCTAAAGCTTTTCAGTCCAATATATATATATATATATATTGTAATATACTTTTCAGGGTATAAAACATTAATTAATGAATAGAACAAATTATAATCAATTTTAAAATTTTTCATTTATTAATTTAAAGTGATTACATGGGCTTAATCTCAGGGGATTTTGGGTCCTGCGAGAGATGGAGTATGCAGTAACTGAAAATAGAAAAAAAATCATTAAATATTATTTAGCCAGAACAATGAGCAAGTTTCACAGCTTTTTTAATAACTTACCCACAATTGCTGGACCTACAAACATCCATCTCACGAATGTTTCCGCGTCTCTCTGGCGTCTTGCAGGATTTTTTATCGATGAAGGTAGTAGGAACCAGAGCCGCAACTCATCTGCTTCCTCGAAAGATCTGACGTCTGCAACCCTCTGACCACGTCTGCTCACGTCTCACCACATCTGACGTCTCTGCCCACCTCTCACAGCATCTGCTCTAGTCCGTCCTCTCCTCAACTCGCCTGACTTCTGATCTCGTCCGTCCTCTCCTCAACTCATCTGACTTCTGATCACGTCCGTCCTCTCCTCATCTCGTCTGACTTCTGATCACTTCTCAACTCTCATTCCATCTGAGTTCGTCCATCCTCTCCTCTACTCGTCTGACTTCTGATCCCGAGCCACCCATCGGCTCCCCTTTTTAAATCCTCCGACGGGAATTCCCCGCCATAGGTCTATTTCATAAAACTCCGGGGCTCCCCGCCTCAGGTCCCTTACAAAATTCCGGGGTTCCACGCCAGTTCATTTCACAAAATTACGGGGTTCCCCGCCCTCATTTTTTACACACGCTCGGCGGGAGTCTCCCGCGGGGAATCACCATCTTTCAGCCGACTAGACATTGTTGTTGGCCGAACTGCGCCTCATAACGCCACAATATCACAAAATCCGCGTTTTTTATCACAATATATATATATATATATATATATATATATCCCTATTTCCCTTGGTCACGTCATAACTTGATAACAACTTTATAAGTTTTCTAATACTATTACAAGGTTCATATGGAAGGAAAAATTACGAAAATTGAGCAGAAAAATGGAAAAATTTCAGAAAACTTAGCTACGAGAAGGCAGCTTTTACATCCGCGCGTTTGAATCTTCAACTTGAATGCGGTTTGCCTATCTCCCCCTTCTGGACGACCTTCCATTTCCCCCTCCATATTTCCCGCGCCATATCGATTTTTGGTAAGTTTTGATAGACTAACACGTGGTATACATCAGTCGGGGTAAGACTCGGCTACTACCCCTAGGGGCTGGGGGTGGAAGCAAATACGGGCAATATTTTTTTTATCACATAAATACATTCTTGGATCAATTAATTTTATAGTGTCTCCTCTGATACTACATAATCAAAGGGGAGTTTTCTTAGGGGTGGAAGTGGAGGGGCATCACATTAACCAGAAAACAATCAAGATTGTGCTTTAAACGGCTGTAATGTGAGCCACTGAGTTTGAATGAATGAATTTATTGATGCCGAGTAACACTCGGTGGCAGTTACTTATATATACCACATCCTTTTCCTTTCCTCCTTGGCTCTACAGCCTATTGAGGGCCTGGGCCTACCGAGTCAACTGCGGACTGTCATCTTGCATGACACATTCCGAATTTGGAGTGGCAAGTGGTCAGCGTATCGATCCTCCAACAGTATATATAGCACATATATATAAACGAATTAAATAACTAACAACACACCAAATTATTGTTAAATCCAATTATTAAAAAACATAAAATTGTTATAAACGCCAATTTCTTTATACCAAAGTGAAATAATTGGATTTAACACTAATTTGGTGACTTTTTAGTTAATTAATTCCTTCATATATATGTATGTGCTATATATAAGTGTATATTCAAATTTAAATATGTATTTCACAGATTATAAACCTGAAGAAGATGCGAATATGCGCCGAAACGTTGTTTGAATAAAAAATAAAAACTGTCTGAAAGAAACGGTAGGAAATTATTTTATTTTTGATTTTTAATATCAGACGTTAATCGATTTAGTGTTTCTCCGACAATATTTGTGTACGATTTCAACCCCTTGCAGCATGTGAGGGGCGGGGGTGGAAATGATTCCTATGAAAATAACAAGGAAACTATCAAGTTTAGTGACGAAACCGGTGTAATGCGAGTCGCTATGTTACATTATGACTTTAATATGCAATTCATTCCTTAAATGGAGGGGGGAGCATTTATATTCTGTTGGAGTACTGAAAGTATTTTTAGCCCTATTATTGTACCGGGAGTATTTTGAATCTCTCGAGATACTGAGGTTCATATTGTGTCGTTTTCGATGCCGGTTGAATCATGTGTCGAACAATTATTAAATAATGTACCGGGGTAATATAAATAAATACTCGGGCAACGCCGGATCCCCAGATAGTATAATATATATATATAGTGTGTCTAAAATTTTTTTTATGTAGGTGGTGGTTTTTTAATTCCCTTCTGAATCGTCTTTGCACTTCAATGGCGTTTTCGGTCTTCCAATAACGTCGCAGGACAAACATCCTCTGCCATGCTGTGATTGGTTAATTACACCTGCAATTCAAAGCAGGCAGGATGTTAGCGACAGTTGAAATGTGGGTAAATGTTTTTTGATACACCCTGTATATCTATATATATAATAGATTTTTATTTACAGAGTGAAAATGGCCTGTGAACAAGCACCTGAAGAAGAAGGCCACCTTCCGAAAGACCTGACTAAAGCGGGAAGAAAAATCCTGAAGTCACTGCAGATGCATTAATCACTGTAACCTTCCTCCGCCTCTACCTCAGCGCGTTGTTTATCTGCCTACCATTGTTTTAGGACTCCATCTCGAAACAGATACGGCAATTTGCCGAAACGGAACATCTCAGCAATGTCATGCCATGCAGTGGTCAGGTAATCAAGGACTCAAAGGTAAATGATCATCGCGCTTGATTTGTGTCCATTGTGCATCTGAAGCACGTGGCGAGACCAACTTTCGTCAATTGGAGCTGTAACATAGTTGACCAATATTTCAACATTTTAAATTTTCTTTTGAATGAAATACAGCTTCTGTATTCTAATCCTACTCTCGACAGAAAACCATTTTGCTGTACAAATTTCTGTGGGTTGCCTGTATAGTTGCCGCATCAATCTTTGGTAATCTCAGCTGCCTCCTAAAACACAGTGAAGGGAATGCTGCGACCCCACTGAAAACTCCTTTCCCGTCATTAAGGAGGGCGTGCGACAAGTATAAAATAGCCCTACCAACCTGATGCAAGTTTTCCCTGCAATAGAAAGAGACGGGAGGGAGAGAAGGAAAAAAGAGAAGGAGGAGGAGAGAGAGAGAGGGAAAAAAGGGAGAAAGAAGAGAGAGAGTAAGAGCCAAAGAAGGAAAAGAGACAGAATGAAGACGGGAGAGAGAGGAAGAGAGAGAAGGAAGACAGAGAATGAAGAAATAGAAAGAGACGGAAGAGAGATAATGAAGAGAGAGAAGGAAGAAAAAGAAGGAAGAGATAGTGAGAGAAAGAAGCGTTAAAGAGAGAAGGAAGAGAAGATAGAGAGAAGGAAGAGACAGCAGAGAGAGAGAGAGAGAGAGAGAGAGAGAGAGAGAGAGAGAGAGAACGTGTGTGTGTGTTTCTGGTGTTGTCGTGAATTTATTAAAAATTCTATTAAAAAGTGTATAAGATTTATTCTGTATTGACTTCAAAGTACAAGGTAAATTTTCAATTTTGGAAGTCTGTGTTATTAAGTGGTTGAAAAAAAGGAAAGAAGAATAAAAATTGAATCCCTGCAAAAATCAGATTTTTTGTTCTCTTTTTGGGTTTTAACCAATACAAAATAATACTAATCTGTAATAGTTGTGAACATGTAGTCGGGCCCATAATAATTCAACCCATTTGTAAAAAGAAATAATATTATAATACGGCCATTATACATAGTTTTGCTTGTACACTTGAATGAATGATGCTTTATTCCGTTTCTGTGTCTGATAACAGTTTCTAGTGATCCACAGGAAACCTTGCGGTGGTGTGGACAGATTTCGTATCCCAGCAGCAAAAATAGGAGCAGTAGCTATTGTAATCTACTCTTAGCTTTCTTTTAATTTTTCTCTATCTATGTAGCGTACTTTTAAAATTTGTGTATACGATTTTATTTATAAAGCTTCGTATTGTGACCTATATCGGTCGCCACGACTGGTTTTCTCCGTCGCTAAACTGGAGTGATTCCTCTCCCATTGGTAGGCAGAGAGCGTGCTGCGTGTGTGGGGAGCTTATAATGGGAACTCGTCTCGTCCGCATTCATATCGGCTCTCTTGTGGATTAATTACCAAGCGCTGGCTGGAACCTCTCAGCCTCATCGGCTCCAGGACCGGCTGCTGCCCCCCTTCCTCAGACTTTTTTTTTCCCTTTTTCACTTTTCGTTTTTTCCCCCCAGTCCCCCTCCTCACTGCAACTCCTCCTCTTGTGTTTGTTTTAACCCCACTCCCCCCTGAAGCTCATAGCAGACCCTGTCAGGGAGTCGTTTATTTTCTCTCCGCTCTCTCCTTCTGTCCATACCCTCGTCGTCGTCCTCCTCCTCCTCCACTGCACTCGTGTTCCTTTCTGGAGCAGGGCTACCAATCACGGAACGTCAGTAATTAGGATGAGAGACGAGGAGAGAGACGGAGAGAGAGAGAGTCCAGATAAGAACAGAGTGCTTTCTGGGAGATAGAAAATGGGACGCGGAGGACGAGGACAGAGACAACTTTGTCGGGACCGACACACACACACACAATATGAATAATTTATTACGCACTCATAATACGGCTGTCTCCGGCCAGACCTGGGGACTTTAGTGGGAGGGAGAGTAAAGACAAAGAAAGCCAAGAGGGATTGCATGTTTGGGTTCATTAGAGAGGCTAAGTGATTCCCCCTCGGCGGGTCTTACGTTGGTCACTTTCACAGTCCACCAAAAGTGATTTACAAACCGTAAAACGGGCAGATGTAAATTGCTTCGTGGTCCAGATTCGTGTTTCGCTAATTTCACACTTTGGTAACGCGGTACGACGGCAAATACCATCAAAGTATAGTCCTCACGACTGCAAAAAATAAACACAACGAAAGGTGATGTGCGACGTCATAAACGTCATACCTAATGCCTTGAGGATTAACGAGGAGGACGAGATCATCATTCTCGCCATTCAGAACTTTATAAATGCTTTCCTTTGGGTTAACAGGCTACATGAGGGTGATCCTGAAACACGCAACTCCAAGCCCCCGGGCTATTGTTTAAGGATCCTACCCGGTGTTTCACCTAAAGAGATGCAGGGAAAACCCTAGAACGCCTGCATCAGGTAGGTCGGGCATTGGCTACTATTCTCACGCCTTTACGAATGTCGGGAGACGAGTTTGCTGTGGGGTCGCAGCATTCCCTTCTCCATTTCTGCACCAGTTGCAAGAGGCAGTTGATCCAATGGGATCAGTGGACAACTCTTGCTATATGCCCAAGGTCTTCGACCCTAGTACATATACCTTCCTAAAATAGGTGAAGGTGTCTCGGCATGAGAAAACTTTGATAAAAAAAACCTAGAGAGAGTGCGAGGCATTCCTGATATAATCAGTTGAGCCCCACAGTCACTCTGGGGTGAAGGGCCTGCGAGAAAACTTCCGCAGCGCCTCTTCAACTATTTATTTTTTATTTTTTGGTTCACAGGCTACATGAAGGTGATCCTGAAACAGGCAACTCCCCTTTAATAGCATAGGAAAGGAATTGAATGTAGAGCAAGGTAGCCAAGGGTTAACTAGGGCCCCCGGGCTATGGTTTAAGGATCCTACCCGGTGTTTCACCTAAAGAGATGCAGGGAAAACCCTAGAAAACCTGCATCAGGTAGGTCGGGCATTGGGTACTATTCTCACGCCCTTCCGAGTGACGGAAGACGAGTTTGCTGTGGGGTCGCAGCATTCCCTTCTCCGTGTCTAGTCCCGGCCTACAATTTAAAGATTCGACCCGGTGTTACACTTAAAAGAGAGGCAAGGAAAACACTAGAAGACCTACATCAAGTATGTCGGG
This sequence comes from Eucriotettix oculatus, assembly GCA_034510155.1. NCBI lineage: Eukaryota > Metazoa > Arthropoda > Insecta > Orthoptera > Tetrigidae > Eucriotettix > Eucriotettix oculatus. Next base: position 27,991,242 of record CM067376.1, read on the forward strand.
CTATTGGGCACTATTTACACGCCTTTCCGAGTAACAGAAGTAGAATTTGCAGTGTGGTCGCAGCATTCCCTTCTCCGCCAGGTTTAGGAGGCTGCTGGCCGACTGATCCAATGGGATCAGCTGACAACTCTTACCAGTGCATACACCTACAAAAATAGATGAAGGTGCCTTGTCATATGAGAACCTAAAAAAAACAAGAGAGACTACGAGGCATTACTAAAGATGAGCCCCAAAATCAATCTGAGTAGAAATGTCTGCGAGAGAATGCTCTCTTTCACTAAGGATCCTACCTTTTTTTGGGCTACTACATGAGGGGATCCTGAAACAGGCAACTACCCTTTAATAGCATAGGAAGGGAATTGACATTACTGCTGAGCTGTAAGAAGCTATGAGAAATTAAAGTAACTGCTGGCATACAGGAAATTCACTTTAAAAGTTTTGAGGGGTAAAAAAGAAGAAATAAATTGTGAATACGATTCTGGGACAAGGTCTTATTAGGAGAAGGTATGGAGACGGAAGGAACCTCAAGGTCACGGGAGAGAAGCCCGGCGAGGGATGCACGGTATAAAGATGGGTTAACGTTATCGGGAAGATGAAAAACAAAGCGCCATGTGAGGGAGGTAGTAAATTGGTTTATTACAGGATGTGGCTACAGACTGCGGCGACGTTGGATGGTAATAAATGTGAAGATGTAAATAAGAATGTATAATAAGGAGCCCCCTAGAAACTGTAACATGTGTGAAGGAAGAGAGGAAGGATCTTTTATGGTAATTAATGTTTTTTGGGGGGGATAGGGGGGGAGGGAAATTGTAAACCAGCAGTTCTGTGACAAGAGAAAGCCTAGGGATGAGCTCCAACCATGGTTTGGCACTCTTGTAACAAAGGGATTCGTGCTCTTGCATATATTAAACAATTCAAGAAACTGCTGTGAATTTACCATTTGGTTTATCCACAAACAAAAATAGAGGATGACTCGTTGGATGAAACGAAGGGTAAAAGTGGGATGCGGACAGGATGAAAAGTCTCAAAAGGTGGATGAATGAGAGATGGAGTTTAGAAAAAGAGATGTGCTTAGTGCAGAATGTGGATAAATAAGAGAGGACAGTTGAAGCCGGAGACTTCCAAGAGAGACTATCACCATTTTTAAGGGACAACCGCGGTTAGTTTTTTTTAAAATTTCAGTCGGTTACAGTTAATAGGGCAAAGCATAACAGAATCGCTTTGGGAGCCATGAGTAAAGACTGACGCAGGCAAGACGAATTGGAAAGCAAGTAAAGGGGAGAAATAGCTGTATATAGAGCTAGAGACGTTCCACTCTCAAGACGGAGAACGTGACATTAGAGTTGACACAAAGAAGAAATTAACCCATATATAACTAATAAGGACAGGAAAGAGAGATAGAAATTAGGTGACTTACCTGAGGTTCACTGATGGCAGACACCATGTAAGGTTTGAAGATCAACAAATTTTCGGAGGCACCTCCCCCTTTATCAAAGGTTAAGAGTACATTTCCAGTAATCGGCTAACCGACGATATATATATGTCAGTATTGATGTTTACCAACGTTTATTCACAGAACAAACTCAAAGCTGATACAGCTCCAATTTCTTCTCAGACGTGGAATATCTTTCCCTCTAAAGTTTCATCATCTCGTCCAAACATACGCCTAAATAAAATCAGGTTAACTTATATTAAATAATTCATCGTGGTTGCGACAGCAATAACCTTAACCTTATTGCCTTCCAACTTCGAATACAATTAAACAATTATCTCAATGTTTCCTTCCGGACTCGTTAATACAGCGCCACAATCAATTAAGAATTAAGTACCACTGTGATGAACTTGTCACATTTAATTCTTTCTTTCTTTCATGATCGTAAATCAATTACACTAAAAGTTTTTCAAGTATCGCACTCGCCATCATACCTCCAGAGACATTATAAATATCCGCACCGATATTACTTTACCTCACCTTGTTGTTGTGGTATTCAGTCCTAAGACTGGTCTCATGCGTAGGCCTTTTCATTTCCGCAAAACCAGCACATCCCACATCCTTCCTAATCTGCTTAGCGTATTACATTCCTTTCCTCACACTTCTGTTCTTACTCAACACAATTCCCTCTAATAATAATTTTACAAGACGCTCGTGTCTCAAAGCATAGCCTGTTAATTCATCCCTTCTCTTAGTCAACGTCCTCCATATTGTTCCCTCTTCCCCTACTCTGTTTAGAACTTTCTCGTTAGTAATTCTATCCACCCATCTGATTGTCAGCATTCTCCTATAGCACCATATTTCAAACGATTCTATTCTGTTCCTTTCTGTAACTCCTACCGTCCACGTTTCGCACTCATGTAACGCCAAACTAAATACAAACATTTTTAGCAATGATTTCCGAATATTCACTCTTGTATTATCCGTAAGTAAATGCCTTTTTTGCAAAAATCTGCCTTGTCTGTGCTATTCTACTCTTTATTACCACTATACTTTTACCAGCCCTAATTATTATACTTCCCAAGTAGCAAAATTCCTCAACTTTCTCCAAAATGTCCGCACCCAACTTCTGACATCCCTAGTTATTATGCTGTCCAAGTAGCAGAATTCTTCAATTTCCGTCAAGATTGCCCTACCCAATCTAACACCCTTTATTATTCCACTGTTTCTCATACTACACTCCATCACCTTGGTTTTCTCTCTAATTAATCCTCATATTGAACTCTTTCTCCACGACCACGTTCATGCCATTTTTATGCTTTCCAAGTCTTCTTCTGACTCCCCTAATACTACAATATCGTCGGCAAACGTAGGGTTATTATTTCTTCTCCTTGCAGTACGTCCATTTTAAGTTTCTTAGAGAAAGATAAAACACATTAATTTAACAGGAGTGTCTCTCGCAGGTACTTCTCCCCATGTTTATAGCATGGCTCACCTTTGGGGAGGAAGCCTCGTACTCTCTCTGGGTTTTTTCGAGGGTCTCACATGCCAAGGCACCTTGATCTATTTTAGAAGGTGCATGCACTGGGGTCGAAGACCTTGAGAATACGTTAAGGCGCTTCATAAAACTCCTGCATAAGTCTCCGAGAAGGGAATGCTGCGATTCCACAGGAAACTCATCCCCCGCCATTCGCAAGTGCGGGAGAATAGTACCCAATAGCCCGACCTACCTGATGAAGGGTTTCTCTATATTTCTTTTAGGTGTAGGATTCTTATAAGATAGGCCGGTCAACCCTTGGCTACCTACTCTACGTTCAAAATCTCCGAATTTCAAGTGCCTTTCAAATGCTATTAAAAGGAATTGCTTGTTTCAGGATGTACCACACGTAGCCATTTTACAAAACAAACAAATTACTGTGGCAGACGGATAGGAAGTGTGTGGCGACCTGAATGGTAGATTTGAACGACCAAGGAGCAACGCAGCAGCATCATCAACGTGTCAGTCAAGGACTTCCACGATGACGGAATCCACGAGTCATCACCCTGACATTATGAAGCAGCGACGTACCTGTTTACGTCATTTCTGTTCTCTACTTGCCACTACGGTTAATACTGGGGTTGAAAGTATAGAAGTAATTTACAGGCATGTTAAATATTTATTTTTTGAGAAGTTTAAATAATTTTCTATCAAGTGAAGAAATTTGTGAAGACCAAACGATAAATGACGTCGTTGGAGGACATATTATATTGTTTATGTATGTTCTCAGAGGAGGAGAAAAGAATGAGATGAGGAGTAGGAGGAATGGTAGTTGTTATTGTGGTATTCAGTCCTAAGACTGGTTTCATGCAACCCTCCATGATAAATGATCTTGCGCAAGCCTATTCATTCCCTCATAACTAGCTCAACCCACATCCTCCCTAATATGCTTAGCGATGTCCATCTTTGGCCTCCCTCTTCTGTTCTTACCCCACACACTTCCCTCTAATGCTAATTTTACCAGACCCTCATATCTTAAAACGTGGCCTATTAATCTATTCCTCCTCTTGATCAACGTCCTCCATATTGCTCGATCTTCCCCTTGTTCTGTTTAGAAGTTCCTCCTTGGTGATCCTGTCTACCCATCTGATTCTCGGCATCATCTAACGTAGAACACTTCAGAGGCTTCTATTAATTTCCTGTCTGCAACTCCTACCGTTCTCGTTTCGCACCCATATAACGCCACACTCCAGACTAACATTTTTGCAATGATTTCCTAACGTTCACACTTATATTACCCGTAAGTTAATCCCTCTTTTTCGCGAAAGCCTTCCTTGCCTGTGCTATCCTACTCTTTATGTCTACCATCCCTAGTTATTACGCTTCCCAAGTAGTAGTATTCCTTAACTTCCGTCAAAATATCCCTTCCTAATTTAACACCCTTAGTTATTCCACTGTTTCCCATACTACACTCCATTACGTTGGTTCTCCCTCTATCAATCCTCATATCGAACTCTTTCCCAATACTACGGTTATGCTATTTATTATGGTTTCCAAGTCTCCTTATGACTCCTTTAATACTATAATATCATCGGCAAAGCGTAGGGTTTTTATTTCTTCTCCTTGCAGTATGATTCATTTTCCAATTCCCGTTTTAACTTGCTTCTTCACCTGTTCTATGTATAATTTAAGCAGCATGGGCAAGAGATTGCATCCTAATCTTATTCCTTTCTTGATTTCTGATTTCTTTTCTTGATCTTTAACTGTATAAGTATCCAAATGAACTATTTCAGACTATAACTTGTAAAGGTAAAATGTTCGAACTACTTTTCGCAGATACCCTATTTGCAGTGTGTCACTCCAAAATTAATTAAAATGTCGTGGTCTCTTCTTCTTAAAGCTGTGACTGCCAATGGAGCGCGTAGTTCTATATATTGTAACGACCCGTTACTTTTGGTAAACCTGATTTTTTTGTTGTAATTTTGTCGAAATGTTTCTCGCAGCCGATCCACATTTCTAATGACGTCTTACGTTACGTAAGGTGATTGTTGGGATGAGGCTGTGGTATCAGTTATTGTTACCGTAAAATTTTGAGTTAAATTAAATAAAATAAAAATTATCATTTCTTTCATATTCGTTCCTTCTCACAGGGATATTATTTGTGGATTTCGAAATTCGTTTAACGAATATTAATTTTTTCCTTGTTTTCATCAAAGAGTTTTTATCGCAGAATGCTTGTTGATGCTTTGGAAAATATTTGAGAAACGGTGGGGGGAAGAGAGAGATGATCTGTTGATTATTGGACGGATACAAACCGAGGAGGAGCGAGTTTTGATTGCAGTGTGGCTGGACGACAGTAATACTTGAGGATCAAATATTAATTCAATATTTGAGGGCTTTTATTTGCATATGGCGACGAGATTTTCTTTGCTCCAGGTGACAAGAACTGGCCTACGTTGAAATGGTTTGTACGTAGGAGTGCGGAGAATCCTCGTCCATCGGATTGGCCAAACAAACAAGCATTGTGAAAAGAAAAAGAAATATCATCTCCGTCTGTGATTGTAAAAAACTTTCTATTGGTTGATATTTTTGCTGTGGCCAAAAGCTTCAGTCAAAAATTAATGTGTTTCTATTTGTAAATATGTGTAATTTCTTTCGTTACATTCCCTGAGTTCATTTATTATCAGTTTATTTTATTTATTATACGTCTGTATTTAATTCCGCTCAAGGAAGCAGTGGCGCCCTATCAGAAGCATCAATTATCTAAACATAGGAAATTTCTAGAGCAAGAATTTTGTTTGGATGTTGATTTATTATTTATTTATTTTCCTTCTTTCATGACTTTAACTTTACCGGAGACCCCCACGCTGAAACCGGCGAATTAGCCTGGGCAATATCCTGATTATTCTTCGCTGCACAATTTAGGCTGGCGGCGGAGAGTAGGGATAGCCAACCTCCGCTGTTTATCCTGATTATTCTTCGATACACAATTTAGGCTGGTGACGGAGAGTAGGGATAGCCAACCTCCGCTGTTTACAGTTGGTTAAATATGCTTTGGAGATAACAGGGGCGGTGATAATATATTGTTTTGTTCCTTGATTCCTGTATTTGATTGAGACCAGGCCTGAAGCTGTTTAGATAATGTGGGCCAGGTTCCGCAAGGTCGCAGACGCTGTGTGGTTTTATTCACCGCCGCTCTGGCGTCATGGCCTTTGTGGATGACTCAGTACTTTGAAGAATACGCAATGGAAGCAGCAGCAGCGGCGGCGGCGGCGGCGGAGTCAAGCCTGGGAAGGGTTATTTATAGCAGCGCCTCACCACTCCTAGAGAAACACTCTTGTCCGTCTCAAGGATACCACAAATAACAGAAAATACTAGGCCGAAAATATTTGGTAACGTCCAACCTCGAGCTCCCCTCCTCGCGTAGGTATATATTGACAGCTTTAAAATAAGGAACACTGCGAAAATAAATCTCTGGTATTTTTGGCGTGTTTTTTCCGGAATGAAGGCCGCCGGTCTTCCTCGTGTCTTCCAGCTGTCCGCGGTCCGTGTTACAAATAATTGAATGTTTATTTCAGGCCCCCTACAAGAGCGATCCTTTTCTCATAACGAGAGTGGTAAAGACAGCGACGGGCAAGCGAGAGCCAGAGAAATGTCACCACTGGCGACTGACCAAGCTTCAGACCGTCCGAATGGCATTTACATACTTTGAACACCAAAGATAGAAACCTGGTGGAAAATCCTAAGAAAGTCCAAAAATATATATACTTCGATTATTTCAAAATCTCAAATTAGATCGGGACAAAAGAATCAGAAAAATTGTTTATGCACATCCAAATGCGTGCATCAGAAAACAAAGGTAACATACACATTACAAAAACTGATTTCCTTTTCCATTTTTCTGGAGGTAAGAGGCTACATAAGAGTGACCTGAAACAAACAACTCCCCTTTAAAACCATTGAAAAGGGGGGTGTGGAAGGTAGAGCAAGGCAGTCAATTTTTTTTGGGGGGGGGGAAGTTAACAGGCTACATGAGGGTGATCCTGAAGCAGGCAACTCTCCTTTAATAGCATAGGAAGGGAATTGAAAAAGGGGATTTGCGGAAGGTAGAGCAGTAGAGCAAGGTAGCCAAGGGTTGACTATGGCCCCCGGATTATGGTTTAAGGATTCTATCTAGTGTTTCATCTAAAGAGATGCAGGGAAAACCCTAAAAACCTGCATCAGATTGGTCGAGCATTGGGTACTATTCTCACGTCCTTCCGAGTGACAGGAGAGGAGTTTCCTAAATTGGTTCCAGGATTTCGTTATCCGTGTTTTAGGAGGCAGTTGTTCAACTGATTTCAATGGGATTAGCGGGCAACTCTTACCGTATGCCCAATGTCTTCGACTCCAGTACCTACACCTCCTAAAATAAATGTTTGTGAGAACCTTGCAGAAACCAGATGGAGTACTAGGCATTCCCAACGCAGTCAGTTGAGCCACGTAGTCAATCTGGAGGGCGGGGGGGATGCCTGCGAGACAAAACTCCCACAGGCATTCCTTTCGTCAAGAAGGAGAATTCCCCAATCATCACTTGGTGGAAAAATACCTGTGTGAGAAATCTTACACAGATATCCTCCTGTCCGATAGTTTCCTCTAGTAAACAATAAATAGTAAATCAATTAACGCCTTATCCTTAAATAATTTAATGGGTTTACAAATAGTTTTTATTTATAAGTAAAGAACGTTTCGTCGCCACATTTGGGTCTTCTTCAAGTGATAATTTTTGATTAAAGAAAATGAGATTGAAATTTTTGCAAATCATTGAACATCATTTTCTGTCGTAAAAATTTCAAATATTACACCTGAAGAAGCCCAAAATGTTGTGATGAAACATCCTTTAATCTGTATGGATAAAACACAATATTAACGTTTGTGAGTTTATATTTCCGGATTTACACAAACGCATCGAGTTATAAGGTTTTCCCTTAGACTTTCCTAAACGATTCATCCGTTCGCTATTAATTTTATTTACGCATAGAGCTAAATAACCCTACATAGACCTCTGTCGACCGTTTGAAGCTTTAGGTTCCTTCCATCCCCCTTTTCAGGCCAAAAGAGTCCCACCTCAATCATCTGTTCTACGAGTTTATGTTTGTCCCTTACGATTGCCAAAACCAGTTGACACAAAATTTTGGTGTATTGTAGTCCTCTGTCGAGAGATGATTTCTGTCGATCCTTAGAAGATTTGGGTTTCTTACTTTCAGACCAAAAATCTCCTATCCTAAAGACATATAGAAATGGGAAATGGGTAAATTATCCCTTCACATATCCTGCCATACGTTGAGCGTAAAATAAAGCGCAAGTTTAACGAATATCTGATTTAAGTAATGATACTTTTAATTACTTAAGATAATAATACAAAATGTTTTATAGAATTGCAACCCGGGCGCTCGAGACGGCTTTTTCTGTAACTAAATCACTATACCCGGGCCGCACACGTTCAATTTTATTTTTTGTATGTATGTGTATCTGTACTTACATTTTGAGTTCCTTCGTTTCCTCCGTTCTTACTCCACAGTATTCCCTCTAATGTTAATTTTACAAGACCCTCGTGTCTTAAAACGTGGCCTATTAATCTATCCCTTCTCTTGGTCAACGTCCTCCATATTGTTCGCGCTTTCCCTATTCTATTAATATCTTCCTCGTTAGTGATTATATCCAGACGTCTGATTTTCAGCGTTCTCCTACACCACCACGTTTCAAAAGCTTCTATTCTTTTCCTGTCTGGAACTCCTACTGTCCACGTTTCGCACCCATATATAACGCCACACTCCACACGAACATTTTTAGCAATGATTTCCTAATATTCAAAATTTTATTACCCTAAATAATTTCCTCTTCTTGGCGAAAGTCTTCCTTGCCTGTGCTATCCCACTCTAGTTATTATGCTGCCCAAGTAGGAGACTTCCTTCAAAATATCCCTTCCCAAGCTTCCCCTTTTCTCCCCCTTTTTTCCATACTACACTCTATTGCCTTGGTTTTCCTTCTATTAATTCTAATATTGAACTGTTTCTCCAGGACCACGCCATTCAATTTATTGTGTTTTCCAAGTCTTCTTCTGATTCTACTAATACTAGACTATCATCAGCAAACCTTATTTTTTCTGCTTGCAGTTTGATTCCCTTTCCATATTCATTTGAAACTTCCTTCCTCGCCTATTCTACAAATGTATTAAATTATAATGATAAAAAAGCGCACTCTTATAATATTTATCGTTCTTGGATATTTCGAATAACGGAATATTACGCGCGGAGCTTAAACTCTGTATTATGGTTCACTGTAAGAACCAAATAACGAAATACAGCAAATAGAAAAAAACAATATTGATTACGCATGTTGTAATCGTGAAACGGTCGAGAACAGTCTTAATCACGTTGATTCGTTTCACAGTTCCTTCTCCACAGCTCTTGAGTTAGAGCGGAGAAGCGAGGAAGAAGGATGAGGGGGAAAAAATCTAACTAACCATTACCAGAAAGTGGGAAGCCCCTCTGTAATTCGGACGTAAGAAAGTAAAAAACCTGCCGAATTGTACTTCACGGCATTACGAAGACGAACAAGTCGTGCTCCTGAACCTCACGAGAACGTGAAGAGGAAACACACTCAGACGCGCATCATTTACGAAAATGGGAAACGTCAGTATTCCAAATACATTTGCAAAGTGGAGTTACGGCGACACGGTCACGTAATAACTCTGAAAGACATGTCTGATTGGAGATGGGAAAAGGGACAAGAAGACAAACATCCCGGAAGCAACAATTGCGAATTATCTTTGCCTCTGAGTTATTCTTTGAGCAAAAATTAGTAATGTCGCTGGGCGTTGTCATGGTAACAAAATAATTCCTCTGTAGACAGTAAATATTGTAATAAAGATATTAATCAGCCTCTTTGTAAGTATTTTTAAAATTTAAATATTAAACATTACGACGTTTCAGTCTCCCATTTAAAATTTAGCTGTGCATCGAACTTCACTCCACGACTCCTTCGCCCAACGAAATGCTGATTAAATAATTTTATTATATATTTAATTGTCAGAAAAAATATTTAATAAATATTCTATTTTTCATTCAGTGTTTAATTTTTTCTATTTATCAACATAGTTTTCTGACTATATAATTTACAATAAATAAAAAGACGGCCAAAATGTCAGCATATAAGCTTATCACTATTTATTCACAAGTGACGTTTCGTCTCAATTTTGATGCTTCCTCAGGCGTAAAATTATTTTCATTTCCGCATAACTGGCACATCCAACATCCTCCCTAATCTGCTTAGCGTATTCTATCCTTGTGTTATTACCCAACGCACTTTCCTCTAATGCTAATTTTACAAGACCTTCAAAACGTGGCCTATTAATCTATTCCTTCTCTTGGTCAACGTCCTCCATATCATCATTTTCACTCCTTGACTCCCTCAGCCAAAAAGACTATTGAATTTACATGTGAAGAATTTAGTGTCGCGCATGGACCATCATTTAGGCCGTAACCGTCAGGGGCTGGAGATGTTCCAAGAGCGACAACACTAAATTCTTCACATGCAAGTTCAATAATCTTTATGGCTAAGGGAGTCAAGGAGTGAAAATTATGTATTGCTTAAGTTTACGCCCGAGGAAGTCTCAAAATGGAGACGTAACGTCGCTTGTGAATAAATAGTGATAAATTTATTTGCTGACTTTTTGGCCGTCTTTTTATTTATTTTATGTATTTTTTAGTTTGTATTATATGTATGTATGTATTACATACCGTTAATGTAATTTGCAAGCCATAGCAGTTATAGTACGCAACATTCGATCTTAATATTTTGAATGCTGCTTAAACGACACAAAATAATCGATTACGCATAAGTGACGCAAGTCTGCGTTAAATGAGCTCACTTGGAAATAGATAATGACACTGAGGGGCAAACTAGATGTCCTAAAAAGGACACGAAAGTGAAACCCGAAGAGATTCGCAAAGAAGCAAACGAGAAAAATACGATAAATTGACTTAGCAAGGCGAGATAAATTATTATTATTATTAAGAACGTATTTATCTGAGTCTTTGTACGGGAAATCATTATTTAGGGGCAAAGAGTAAAGGGGAAAAAATAATTAAGTGAGTGATTTTATCTGAGGCGGGCCCCGAGACTATCTACAAAGAAGTGACCCTTCAGAGGGGCAGACGAAGATATCGGCCGGCTTCAGCAAGGTCCAGTACGCCGGTCAGTGACAATATGGCGTCACTGGCACAGAGGTTAAAAAGGCGAGATACAGGCGCCGCCGACACGTGGCGACCGAAGAGAGGGAAGGGGGGCGGGGGGAAGACATCACTCCAAAAGTTTCCTTCATTCACTACCAGGAATAAATTTTATATCCATCAAACCTCAAATTTGTGCATCTCAAATAATTATAATTTTTAGCGTTTTTATTAATAATTTTCTCTTTTTGTGTTTCGACCTCAAAAAATAGGAAATTGTCTCTAAGGCCGTCTCAGTGTTTTTTTTAGAACAGGATCATTATCAGTAAATAAAAATGCAGTATCGTCCACATAGGTAGAAAGAATTGTGTTACTCCTTGAGGGAATGTCCTCGGTGAATATAAGGCACAATACTGGTACCTTGTGGTACTCCGGAGGCAACTGAATCGATTCTAGAGTTGCCGTTATTAGATTTAGTTAGTAAGAAACTTTCGTAGGATTTTAAGATGAGATAACAGTGAACGGGGACATTAAGTTTTTAGTTTGTGTGTTATTAATATAGTTCCGTCTATTATAGTGGAACAAGTGCTGTATGTAGAACGGTCACAATAACACAAGGAGTTGGGATTTTTGTATTGAGTAAGAAGGTAGTCAATATGGTTTTTATCGCGTCTTTCAAAGCATAAGGAGGGATTTGAGGAAAGGGTACCTAAATATTGTGATGCTGGCCGTCCCCTTTCGCCGATTGGCGTCGGCAGAGTGAAGTTGCTATTCCGACGGGTGCCTTAGAATATTAATACAACACGTCGAGACGAACAACCGTTAAAAATTGTGCACTTCACGTGGTTTCATTGAATTATGTGCGATTTCTTCGATAATTGGGGAATTTTCTCCAGGTACAATGAAATATTTCAGCAGCAAAAAACGTGTAATTTAAGTATATATATATTTTTAGATTAAATAAGCATTCATTTTCTAAAAGCTAGCAAATAATTAGTTTACGTAGCATATACATTTATCCAAACAGATTGTGAATGGTGAATTTCATGAATATGCGAGCTCTAAGATGAAGTGAACAAGCTTCTCTTTGGTCTGTACCAGGAAAAATTATCAACCATACCGGGATAGTTTTATATAACAGCCTTCGTCCAGAGTTTATAGAACAATAATAACTACTAAAGTTTTGGGAATCAGTGTAAAAAGTATTGTATTTAATTGCGCTGCTGTTTTACTCTGTACAGGGGTTCCTTGATCGTTCTCCTAATAAAGCTGATATTAATTTTCCCGCGAAAGAGTTGAATGCGCTGCGTTGTAAAATATTCTATTACATAACTTTGGAACTTTGAGTATAGTTTCTTCGGCTCTTTCATCCGTCTGTTGTCTGGAAGGTCAGATTCCTCGTCGTGCAGCTCCAAATATTGACAATTCCATTGTTTATGTGTCTGTGTGTGTGGTATTTTATACGGTGTGTTGTTTACTCTGCTTACGTATTTAAGGAATTTTGGTACTCAATTTTATCATATTATGGTCTTATAATTATTTGTTAGTGCCGCGCTCCTGTGGTCTAGGGGCTAGCAACACAGAGGTTTCCCTGGGTTCGTATCCTGGCATGTGGCCTTGGATGCTTGTGCCGTAATGGCCACCGAGACTGGGATTAAGACTGCTGGAGAATCGATACGTTGACCACTTTCTTCGCTCCAAATTCGGAATGTGTCGTGTACGATGACAGTCCGCAGTCGACCCGTTAGGCCAAGGTCTCCAGAGCCAAGGAGAAAAAATAATAATTATTTGTTAGAAGACGTGACGTCTCCAATTTTCTTAACCGAAGACTAATGGAAATAAGAGTAACAATTATCATTATTCTCCTACGAGATTCTTTTTATGAACTCTAATTCGTCTATTACTACAGCAAATAAGTAATACTTGACTTAATGCCTACTGTGAAAAGCAGAGGACAATTAGTTTAGTATCTGTTGCATGCAAAATATAAACGAGGGATGCCTGTGGGAGTTTTCTCTCGCAGGTATTTCTCCACAGATTGACTGCGGGAATGCCTCGTGCTCTCTTACGTTTATTTCAAAGTTCACACATGCCTAGACACTTTCACCTATTTTAGGAGGTGCATGTACTGGAGTCTAAGACCTTTGGAATACCGTAAGAGTTGGCCAACTGTCTCCTACTGTTGGAGAAACGGAGAAAAGAATGCTGCAACCTCACAGTAAACTCTACGTGAAAATAGGACTCAAAGCCGAACCTACCTATTGAAGGTTTTCTAGGGTTTTCCCTGCATCTCTTTAGGTGAAACACAAGGTAGGAACCTCAATCTATAGCCCGGGGGGAGAGTTGCCTGTTTCAGGACCACACTCAGGCAGCCTGCTAACCAAAAAAAGAATAGAATGCGAATTAGGAGATCAATTTGGTTTCAGGAAGAATATAGGGACAAGAGGACGTGGGTAAATACTCATTCGTAAATAGGACCGTAAAAGACTGGAATGATTTGCCTGCAAGTCTACTAGCGACTTTTCCGAATAGTGTCAAATTATTTAGGGACAGAATTAGGGAAATGGTTTAACTTAATTTATTGAGGCTTAGAATTAGTGTTAAAGTATTTGTATATTGAATGTTTATATTAGTATAATTTTATTTTATTATTATTATTATTTTATTTCTTTAACTTATATTCCTTTATTGGAATATTAAATGTATGTTGCCACCACCAGGGCTCAGCCCATTGTAACGTAATAAATCAGTCTATTTAACATTGACCCAGCGTCTATTTTAGAAGACAGGATATGAAAAAACAGGCCTACGTTCATGGTATTTTTTAATTTAGAAAAAGTCTTTGATAATGTGAACTGGAACTAACTATTAAGGAATTTAAAGATCACAGGAATAAAATATCAAGGTAGAAGAATTATCCATAACCTCTACAATTCTGTAATTAGAATTGAAGATCGCGAGAAGAAAACAGAAATCACGAAAGGAGTAAAACAAGGATGCAATCTTTCGCCCATGCAGTTTAACGTATATAGAGAACAGACGATGAAACGGAACATGGAAAAGGAATCATACTGCAAGGAGAAGAAATAAAAACTTTACCCTTTGCCGACGATATTGTAGTATTAGGGGAAGTCAGAAGAAGACGTGGAAACCATAATAAATGGCATGAACGGAGACCTGGAGAAAGAGTTCAATATTAGGATTAATAGAGAGAAAACCAAGATAATGGAGTGTAGTATGGGAAAAAGTGGAATAAGAAGCGACGAAAAAAGTTAAAACTTGGAAAATGAATCATACTGCAAGGGCAAGAAATAAAACCTGTCAGAAGAAGACTTAGAAACCATAATAAATGGCATTAACGTAGTCCTGGAGGAAGAGTACAACTTAGGATTAATACAGGGGAAAACCAAGGTAGTGGAGTGTAGTATGGAAAAAAGTGGAATAAGAAAGGGTGTTAGATTGGGAAGGGATATTTTGAAGAAAGTTAAATAATTGTGCTAGTTGTGCACCATAATAACTAGGGATGACAAGTATAGTTCTGGACATAGAGAGTAGGATGGAACAGGCAAAGAAGGAATTCCCGAAAAAGAGAAATTTACACACGAGTAATATAAGAGTCAATCATTGCTAAAAAGTTCCGTATGGAGTTTAGGGTTACTTGGGTGCGAAACGTGGACGATAGGAGTTGCAGAAAGGAAAATGTGGTGCTGTAGGAGAATGAGATCGGTGGACAGAATCAGTAACGAGGAAGTCCTAAGCTTCTGAGCGTCTGTTTAGGTCAGATGGTAAGACTGTGTTGGGGCTTCAGAGTACGAAATCCAGAGACTCCTGTTGCAACACCGACAGCGAAACGACGCCATGCTTCAGGATACCACCAGCACCACCACGAGGGCGTCCACTCTCCTACATATTTTAACGAGGAAATTCTTGGTAGTTGTAAAGGATTACGTGTGTCAGCCCTGGAAGTACAAGAGAACGATTACCGCATAAATGTAAATTTTGTACGTTGACGAGCATGGCGCTGACGTTATGGACGTAGGATGAGGTGAGTAAAGACTAACGCCCCGGATGTAAGAGTGACGGTCACACAGTAAAGTAGCCGCCGCCGCCGTTCCTCCTCCGTAATCCTCTTGGAGCGCCGCGGTGGTTAATTATCATCGCTGTAAGATTTTTATGAGGGGATGCGCGGAGATGATGGAGGGAGGGTGCGAGACTCTCATCATGATAATGAGCCATAAATACAGCCAATATCCCAGGGTAATGTAGGGAAATTGCCTGGCTGAGCAGGAACATTGCTCGTCGTGTGTAGTCTGGCAGTAATCATCAGCCATGACGGGGGAAGGGGAGGACGCGGGTCCCGCTGAGCTCGGGACTCATGGAATGCCCCGACTTTTCGGCAGCTCCATCCATCAACGACCACAGGCCTGCTTTGTCTAACACAAACAAAAGACGATCGTGATTGAAAATTACGCAACCACTAACTGATCCTCACCGAACGTCACAGATAAAAAAAACAATGTAGACACAACGACAGACAGGGTGAAAAGAATATTCCAAAACCGAAGGCGGAATTCTCTGGCAACTCGAAAAAAGCAGAGGAAATATATAAACCTGTATACCTTTCAACGAAATAAAAGTATTAAATTTAGAAAAATATTATTATTTTTAAATAAAACATTGTGATGTTGAAAATTCAACTCAGATGAAATATTTGACATTTGAATTTATTAATACAGCAATTGAGTAGCACTCGGTGGCAGTTACGAAAAATAAACTTAAAAATAAAATATGTTATAGATAATAATTACACTAATATAATATAAATTAAATTAAATTCTAACAAAAAAGATAAAAAAGTACCCATTATTCATATATTGTTTCGTCGCACTTCACTACACTTGCACTTCACTAAACTTCCTAATTCTTCCCTGAAACACGTTGCTATTGGCAGGGAATGTTTCGAAAACTTCTGCAGGTAAATTGTTCCAATCCCTTACAGTCCGATTTAAAAATGAAAATTTCCCAACGTCAGTTTTAAAGCTACACTGCCCAATTTTACAATGATGATCCCCTCTACTGAAATAATTTACTTCTAAAAACTTTGATGCAATATCTTCCCAGGATTGTTGGCCTGCGTACGCTTTAAAAAGAGCCCCGAGACGTAAATTTTGTCGTCGTTTTTCTAACATATTAATTAGTTTGCGCCAGTGGTTGGTCTTCAGTGTATTATTGGACGGGTTCTCCAGTCTTCAATGGAGTTGTTGTTTTTGTTGTTGTAATATTAAATCCGTAGACTGGTCTGTTGCAACCCTCCATGCTAACCTATCTTGCGAAAGCCTATTCATTTACGCATAGCTCCCACATCCTCCCTAATCTGCTTAGCGGCTTCCGTCCTTCGTCTCCCTCTTCTGTTCTTACCCCACAACACTTCCCTCTAATGCTAATTTTACAACATCTTCATGTCTCAAAAAACGTAGCGTATTAATCTATTCATCCCTTCCCTTGGTCAAACTCCTCCATATAGTTCGCTCTTCCCCTGTTCTGTTTAGAAGTTCCTCGTTAGTGATTCTATCCACCCATTTAATTTTCAGCATTCTTCTATAGCACCGCATTTCCTTGTTGCAACTCCTATCGTCTATGTTTCGCACCCATATGATTCCACCCTCCACACAAACATTTTTTATATTAATTTCCTAGTAGTCACACATATTACCCGTTAGTAAATTCCTATTTTCTACGAAAGTCTTCCTTGGCGGTGGTATCCTACTGTAGTCACTATGCAGCCCAAGTAGCAGAATTCCTTAACTTCATTTAAAATTTCCCTTCCCAATCCAACAGCCTTTGTTATTCTACTGTTTCCCATACTACACTCCATCACCTTGGTTTTCCTTCTATTATTCCTGATATTGAACTCTTTTCACGTTCATGTCATTTATTATGGATTTCAAATCTTCTTCCGACTCCCCTATTAGTACAACATAATCGTCAAACCGTAGAGTTTTTATTTATTCTCCTTGCAGTATGATTCGTTTTCCATACTTAATTTTTTATACTTCAAGATAATGTCAGATTGCCGCCGTCCTGTGGTCTAGTGGCTGCTGAAGCCGCTAACTCACAACAGGGAGGTCCCCGGGTTCAAATCCTAGCATGTAATTTGGCTTTTGTGCCTTCACGGTCACGGAGACTAGGATTAAGACTGCTGGAGAATCTATTCGCTGCAGACCACGTGTCAATCCAAATTCGGAACGTGTTATGTAAGATGACTGACCACTGTTAACCTCGTAGGCCAAGGCCCGTCGATGGGCTGCGCAGCCAGGGATGAAGAATCACAAAATATTTCCTATTAACAGCAAGAACAACGTTTCAGTACTTATTTATACCGTCGTCAGGTAGGGGCCACACTAAAAGGTTTTTTTATCTTTCCGTTTTAATGATGTCCTCCTTCCGACTGGATAATATGAGGAAAAATTAAAGTAGTAAAAAAATGAAATATAGAAAATACAATATAGATACATACAGGATTATGAATAGTCGTTAGAATATTAATAATATTTAATTGTGTATCATTACATTTAAAATTAGTTTCGGAATTAAAAAAAATATTTTCGTTAAATATTTTACAGAAATTTTTGGCTTAAATGAACCATACTCATATATAAATATATATATATTTAAAACAATTATAATATTATATTGTGAAACTTTTATGACCTTCAATATAATATAAAAGTTAAAATTATACAAATTAAAATTTTGTGATTAGTAAAGAAAAGTTTTATAGAAAAATGTTTGACATTGGTCCCTAAATATACATTATTACTGCAAGTCTTTTCTAATTTTTTTACATGTTTCCTATAAATTAAAAATTCTGTAACTTCGCCATTGTAAGTCGTCCGTAAACTGTTGATCGAAAGGGGGTGAAGAAAAGTAGTATTCCGAGGATTTAACTTATTTAAATAAAATAACTAGTCAATTTTTTCCGCGGAGAATATTGATATTTAAATTAATGGTTCCTCCGACATTTTCGGACGAGGGAGTCACGGAACAAAGACGAGGAACTGCTAAATTTTACGGATTAAAGAAGGCTCAGAAAAAGGGAGACGAAATGTCTGTACATACAACAAAATTCAATTCCAATTATTTTAATATTAATTTTTAATTAATTGGGGTAGTTTTACAACGCTTCGTCCTTAGTTTTGGACTTCATCCAGGTAACAAAGTAAGATGCAAGTTCTCAGGGAAACTATCAAACAATTCAATAAATTAAATATTGTAAAGCAGTATAGGACCCTACCCAAATTCTAATTTATAGAATTTTAAATTAGATAAAATTTCAGAAGACTATCTCGCTGGCCAAGAAAAAGAGTTTTTCTCCGGCGCCGGGCTGGCGACTTGGATATACACCTGACTGCCGGGTTTTAACGGTATACTTGTTTTTAGTTGTTCTGAGGGACCCTGTTACCTGTTTCATGAAAAAATCTCCCGCGCTTCACAGAGAACTTACGGTGAGTAGCAGGAAAACGTCACGTGACATAGCGTTACCCCTTGGGAGGGGGCACATATGGAGTTTAGCTGCTAAGGTGAAACACAGAAAAATGTACAGTATGGATTTATCATCAAAGAAGCAGCGGAACAGTTCAGGTGAGACATTGACAAGTGGAGGAAACAGAGAAGAGCATGGTTTGACAAGTCGAGGAAGCAGCAGTATGGTGTGAGACATGAGAGGGAGTAGGGAAAGAGTAAAGTGTTAACGACGAGGATAACAACGAGGGAAGAACGAGGAAAAAGCTGAGTTTTCCTCAATTCCGGCAGCACGACTTCACACCATCATTAACCGGCAGCTTCAGGATCAACCAGAAGGTAGAGGGAGGAAGGAATTTCCAGTCGCATGGTAATCTGCACCATAAGACGCACATAAAAACAATACAGGTTCGTCCAGTGAACGGAATCTCTGCAGCACGTGGTTACCCAAACAATAATTAACCCTGAGAATTTTAATTTCGTCCCCTTTAATTTCTTCATTTATTATGTGTTCGCGCAGGACTCCGTTTAAAATTATTGTGTTTTTTTATATAAATAAACGTATATATTATATTCTAAAGTAAATTCATTAAAAATAATACCCACCCCCCGTAATCATTTACAATATCAATATTATTGTTCAGGCAGTTTTGGCTGTAATTTTTAATTTATAATATCGCATTTTTACCGTCGAAGTTTCTATTGCAATATTTCTTCTAGATTATTCGACTGTTGTTGGTTTGCTTTCTTACTCCTCGTGCTATGTAATTTTCCTCCGTAAATAACAAAAAAATTGGAAGTGTAATTATCATATTTCGAGACCTTCACCTGAAAACAGGAGGACTTGTCTTTCCGTCGTGTCCACACATCAATACGCACATCAGGGAGGGGGGGTGCGGGGGCGGGGGAGGGGTATATGGGGGGCTGGGAAGGGGACACAAAGTTCGCAGCACAGAAAGATGTACGTAATAATTTGTGACGCGACCGGAGTTGGAGGTGGATGCACATTAAAAATGAAAATAAACGACTGTAAATTCTTCGGTATAATGGAGTCGATAAAACTTCCCATATTCCCGCGGAGCTAAGAGGAGGCAGGGGAGGGGGGGACCGATGCAAGGGGAAGAGAAAGATATTGCATACTAAAAAGTAAAAGTCGAGCTGACCTCCGGAGAGGAGAAAGAGAGACGACGTTCGAGTAGCAGGTTCCGTTCGCAACCGGTTCTTAATCCCCTAAACAACTCACAAACACAACAGTCTGGCAGGCAGATTTCAAAGGGAAGCCGGCTTCTCCTCCTCCTCGCCTGCGACCTCGTAAAATCCTTGGCAGGGGGGCCAGCACTCTATCAAAAAAACATATACGCTCCTCCTGGTGTCGTACTCGCGCACTGCGATGTCTCTAACCCCCATACTTCACTTTGCTGTTCCCCTCTAGAAATGTTCTCAGTTCCCCCCCCCCTAATCAATTTTTATATTTTACCAAGTTTATCCTATCGGTTCCTTTCCACTTATTCATTTTCTTGTTTCAATGTTCTTTTCCTATAAGAGCCGGAGTACCGCAAGGAAGCATTCTTGGACCCAATTTATATCTTCTATTCACGAGCACAGGACAATTAGTTTAGAATCTCATAACAAAAATAGTATGTAGGAGGATGGAACGACAAATAGAATGTGAGTTAGGAGAAAATCAATTTGGTTTTAGGAAGAATGTAGGGAGAAGAGAAGCAATATTGATTTTGGAACTAATTTTTGAAGACAGGATAAGAAAAAACTGTCCTACGTTCATGGCATTTGTAGATTTAGAAAAAGCGTTTGACAATGTGACCTGGAACACTCTATTAAGGATTTTGAAGATCACCGGAATACAATAACGAGAAAGGAGGCTTATTCATAACCTCTGCAGAAGACAGGTATGAGTAATTAGAATAGACGATGAAGAAAAGAAAGCCGTAATCAAGAAAGGAGTAAGACAAGGATGCAGTCTGTCGCCCATGCTGTTTAACTTATATAGAGAACAGGCGATGAAGAATGTTAAAACGGAACATGGAAAAGGAATCATACTGCAAGGAGAAGAAATAAAATCTTTTCCCTTTGCCGAAGATATTGTAGTATAAGGGAAGTCAGAAGAAGATTAGGATACCATAATAAATAGCTTGAAAGGACCCCTCGTGAAAGAGTTCAATATGAGGATTAAAAGAGGGAAAACCAAAATAATGGAATGCAGTATGGGAAACAGTGGGATAACAAAGGATGTAAGATTGGGAAGGGATATTTTGAAGGAAGTTGAGGAATTCTGCTACTTGGGAAAGGTAATAACTAGGGATGGGTGAAGTATAGTAGGCATAAAGAGTCGGATAGCACAGGTAAGGA
Organism: Eucriotettix oculatus; assembly: GCA_034510155.1. Classification (NCBI taxonomy): domain Eukaryota; kingdom Metazoa; phylum Arthropoda; class Insecta; order Orthoptera; family Tetrigidae; genus Eucriotettix; species Eucriotettix oculatus. The sequence goes on from CM067376.1 coordinate 28,012,252, forward strand.
AGGCTTACACGAAAAGGAGGAATTTACTTACGGGTAATATAAGCCTGAATATTAGGAAATCGTTGCCAAAAATGTTCGTATGGGGCGTGGCGTTATATGGGTGCGAAACGTGGACGATAGGAGTTGGAGAAAGGAAAAGAATAGACGCATTCAAAATGTGGTGCCATAGGAGAATGCTGAAAATGACATGGGTGCATTGAATCACAAACGAGGAAGTTCTAAACAGAATAGGGGAAAAGCGAAAAATATGGATGACGTTGACCAAGAGAAGAGATAGATTAATAGGCCACATTGTGAGATATGAGAGTCTTGTAAAGTAAGAAATAGAGGGGGGTAAGAACAGAAGAGGGAGGCCAAGGTTTGAATGCGCTAATTAGATTGGATTGTTGTAGTTATGTGCTTGCGCAAGAGAGATTAGCCTGGATACGAGTCTTATGACTGAATACCACAACAGAGGGAATAAATAAAAGGACCGGCAACAGTCTGTGGACAGAGAGGTTGTCAAGTCAGTGCATGTTCAATACCATCGGGCGACCGAACTCCCCATGAGTCACCGACGAGGAACTCGAGGTCGTCATCTCTATGGGGGAAGAGAGGAGTGGTGCGAGAGCGGAGTGTGGGGGAGGGGAGATTAACATTTTCTCTTTGAATGGACACTTTTCGCATTTTAACGATCCAATTATTTCCGCCTCCGCGGCGCCGCGACGAAATGACGAGCAAGTCACTCACTAGCGTCATACACGGATACCAAGCGGGCTGCAAGCGTCATAAACAATACCTAACATATTACCCGTAATGTGATAGGTTCATCCATTTAAAATACTCCTTGAAGAAGTCCGCAAAGTTGGACGAAACGTTCTATTTATATTAATTATTTAAATAATTATTTTTATAAGAAATAAAAACCTTACGCTTTGCCAACGATATTGTAGTATTAGAAGAATCAGAAGAAGACTTGGAAAGCATAATAAATGGCATGAACGTAGTCCTGGAGAAAGAGTTCAATATGAGGATTAATAGAGGGAAAACCGAGGTAATGGAGTGCAGTATGGGAAACAGTGGAATAACAAAGGGTGTTAGATAGGGAAGGGATATTTTGACGGAAGTTAAGGAATTCTGCTATTTGGGAAGCGTAATAACTAGGTATTGTAGAAGTATAGTAGACATAAATAGTAGAATAGCACAGGAAAGAAAGGCTTTCGCGGAAAAGAGGAATTTACTTAGGGTAATATAAGTGTGAATATTAGGAAATAGTTGCTAAAAATGTTCGTATGGTGCGTGGCGTTATATGGGTGTGAAACGTGGACGATAGGTGTTCTTGAAAGGAAAATAATAGAGGGCTTTGAAATTTGGTACTATAGGCGAATGCTCAGAATCGATGGGAGGATAGAATCACAAACGTGGAAGTTCTAAACAGAATAGGGGAAAAGCGAACAATATGGAGGACAATGACTAAGAGAAGGGATAGATTCATAGGCCACGTTTTAAGACAGGAGGGTCTTGTAAAATTAGCATTAGAGGGAAGTGTGTGGGGTAAGGACAGAAGAGGGAGGTTAAGGATGGAAGGCGCTAAGGAGATTAGGGAGGATGTTGGATGTTGTAGTTATAAGGAAATGAAAAGGCTTACGCAATATATGTTTGCACGGAGGGTTGCAAATAACCAGACTTAGGACTGAATATCACAACAACATAATTCTTATTAAACATAATGCAGGAAAAAATTATTTTTGAATAATTAATAGCCTGCAATTGATAGAGCTGATTTCACGTTCCGACTATGACGTCATTTAGTGGGTATAAGATGCACAGACTCCTCCCCCCCTTTCCTTCTCTCCATAATAGACCTTTTAGGTTCCACAAAAGTTACAAAAATGGAGACTGTATTTTTTTGTATACAATTTAAGTAAAATAAATGAAATATATGTTTCATAAATTAATATTATTTAATTTTAGGGTTCCAACAGACTAGTCTTAGGACTCGATAGCACAGAAACTGAAAGAGAATACGAATTGATCGAAACCTGTGCTATGTGGCAAGGTATTGTATAAAAAAACATTAAATTCAGACGAAATGAAGAGTAATAATAATAATAAGAGCTGTAGTGTGTCACGGTCTCGGCACCATAGTCTGTCTACCTGACGACGATGGCGGAGCTTACCGCCGAAACGTTGTGGAAATAAAGTTTTACCTGGGTTGAAACCCGAGAATTTTACTTGAATCTAATTCACCGGGAAAGCCTTCGCCCTTTAAGGAGAGGAAAGCTTAATGAAACAATTTTGAGTGCAGTCTCATGTACCGTATGCGTTAAACCTCACTAATTTCACTTAACGTTGAAAATGAGCTATTTTCCGACAGTAATTCTCGTTGAACCTGGACTCCATTTAGTCCGCAGGCTTACATGGAGGAGCCTCATCTTCAACAAACGCAAGCAACTTGGTAAATTTTACTCGAAGCTACCTTTGAGTAACAATCTCCTAGTCGCTCTCAAACCCATATGGACCTTTTGAAATAAAAAAAAACACTTTGGGGGACCGCGTGTAAGACCAACATTGACATTACGGAAGGTTTTCAGACTAAACCGCTTCGCATCATTAGAAATACACCTTGGTGTGTAACAAATAGAGTCCTAATAAACGATATGTGCACCCAAACTGTGAAAAATGAAATTAAAAACCATGACAAAAAGTATAAAGACAGACTTGGAGCTCATCCAAATCAACTCGGTACACACACAAATGTTAGAAGAAGATGAACCTACATGATTGAAGAAGAGAAAACCATGAGATCTACTGATGTTTTAACTAAAACATATATATATATATAATAAATAAGGAAAGGGAGATAGAAAGTAGGTGACTTACCTGACGTTCATAGATGGTAGGCACCTTGTGAGGATCGGAGTTCTTTAATTTTCGGAGGCACCGCCGTCGGCTAGCTGATCACAGGAAACGTCTTCCTAACTTTCTGATGAAGGGGGCGGTGCCTCCGAAAATTTAAAGAAGTCCGAACTTTCTGTCTCTCTTTCCTTTCATTTCATTTTTAATTGTTTTAACATGACAATGTCATTTCCTGACGATATATATATATATATATATATATATTAGTCTAATATATTAGATATCATGCAGTGGAACTCTTCTCCGCAAAACTGTTGTTAGGCACTTTACACTGCTGTAATACTTAATCATTCATTATGAACTAGCTGGGGACCCTGTGTTGCCCGAGTATGTATTTATTTTCTCCCGGAACATTATTTAATTCTTGGTCAGCACATAACTAAACCGACATCGAAAACTTCGCAATATAAACCCTCCCAGTATCCCGAGAGAGAGTCCAAAATACTCCCGATACAATACCAGGATTTTTTTATATTGCGAAAACTTTTATCCGAAGATAGTACAGTTTTTATTACATATTATATATATAATTATTCACTGAATAAATAATTGACATGATTGTTAGAGGAAATGTAGCAGAATGAAAATTTCCCCCCCACTTAATTGTTAAAGTTTGTACTTAAATGTCATATAAGGAAGGCTTTCGCGAAAAAGAGGGATTTACTTACGGGTAATGTAAGTGTGAATATTAGGGAGTCGTTGCTAAAAATGTTGGTATGGAGCGTGGCGTTTTATAGGCGCGGAACGTGGACGATAGGATCCCTGGAAAGGAAATGAATAGAAGCCTTCAAAATGCGGTGCTATAGGAGAATGCTGAAAATGACACGGATGCATTGAATCACAAACGAGGAAGTTCTAAACAGAATAGGGGAAAATCGAACAATATGGAGGACGTTGACCAAGAGAAGGGATAGATTAATAGGCTACGTTTTCAGACATGAGAGGGTCTTGTAAAATTAGTATTAGAGGGAAGTGTTTGGGGTAAGAACAGAAGAGGGAGGCTGAGGACGGGGTTAGGGAGGATGTGGGTTGTGCTAGTTATGATGAAATGAAAATGCTTGCGCTAGATAGGCTAGCATGGAGGGTTACATCAGTCCAGTCTTAGGACTGAAAACCGCAATAACAACAACATCTTCTGGAATATATCGAAATTAAATATTCACTAATATTTTAATAAAACCTGCTCCTTTTAAACCCTAAACTTTTCATTGAAATCCGTTGAGTAGCTTCGGAGCCTATATTCGAGACAAACGGACAGACACTTATTTATTGGTATAGATGACTCATTGTCCTTTATGGCAGATCGTAAACTAATGGAGTTATAATAATAAAAGATCATAAGTGAAGTAATGAAGCATCCGTGTACAAAGACTGGCTTTGTCCGCCGAGGCCCCCTGTTTTGCAATTGAGTCATATTTCATGGTATTCGTGCAGACGACAGCTGGCCAGTGGCGCCGTCTACCTTCCTTCCTTCCTGCCTGCCATCCTACCGTCCTACCTGTCCCGTTATGACAGGACAGACACTTAAGAGCCAGCGACTCATATCTCGTCTCGTCTCGTCTCTTCTTGTCTCGTCGCCACGAGATACCACGGCCATTACGGGGGCAGCACGCTTCTGCACTTAAAACCAGGTCTCAGTCTTTCTCTGCCCCCGCCCCCCCTCCCCCTCCCCCACCTTCACCACCACCATCAAACACTCGTTTTGGCTTTTGACTCGAGTCGTTTCCTTTCTCTGCGGCTTTTGTTTGCTGGCCACGACGAAATACCGTCCAGCCGTGCTTTACTAATGGAAACACTGTGGCGGCCATCATCCATCCCTCAGCTCTGCGGCACAACACTCAACAAAACAAACTACCATAAAAGAAATTTCTACTCTACATTCAACCCAACCAAGGGTCTTATACATTTTCTGACTGGTCATGGTCCATATGGACAATATCTGGGAAGAATAAATAGCAGACCAGACAATCTATGGAGAGATAGGAACACCGGAACACGCCATACTGGAATGCCCCAATTATGAGGTAGACAAGACAATAAGAGAAACCTTAAGAAAAGAAAGACTATGGGAAATAATAAGAAACCCACCACTCACCGCGGCTCTAGAAAATTTGACAAACCTGATATCCGCTTTAGAACTGACAAAATACAGGACTAAAAATATAGAATCTTAAATATTACATCATAAGACTTAATATACTCATCATCGGACCGGACATTCAAATCCAGGAACCGGATGAGTATAAGGACCAAAATATAGACATCATAACATAAAATAGAATATAAATTATAGTAATAGTAAGATTATTCAAGTAATTATCTTAAACAAATTACATAACTCTGCTAATACAAATACAGTCATAAATAATTAGAGTATAAAATTAGTAAAAAAGTTTGAACCTACAACTACTCGACCAACGCGTCATGGAGATCCGGAAACGTGGGTCGTAACCGGAAAACCAGAGTTGTTCCACAAACAAAATGTATAAAGGTGGAAAGGATGAGGAGACAAAGAAATTAAGAATTCTCTCCTTCAGTCTCTCCACGAAAATAATATAATAATAAAACTAGTGTAACAGATGATGATCTTGATGCGCTGCGGGAGTTTTCTCGTAGACGCTTCAGCCCAGAGTGACTGCGGGGCTTACCTGATCATGTCGGGGATGCCTCGCACTCTCTCTGGGTATTTTTTATCAAAGTTCTCATATGCCGAGACACCTTCACCTATTTTAGGAGGTATATGTACTGGGGTCAAAGACCTTGGGCATATGGCAAGAGTTGTCCGCTGATCCCATTGGATCAGTCGGCCAACTGCCTCCTGAAACTGGTGGAGACACGGAGAAGGGAATGCTGCGACCCCACAGCAGACTCGTCTCCCGTCATTCGGAAGGGCGTGAGAATAGTACCCAATGCCCGACCTACCTGATGCAGGTTTTCTAGGTTTTTCCCTGCATCTCTTTAGGTGAAACACCGGGTAGGATCCTTAAACCATAGCCCGGGGGCCCTAGTTAACCCTTGGCTACCTTGCTCTACCTTCCGAATCCCCTATGCTATTAAAGGGATCACCCTCATGTAGCCTGTTAACCCTCACAAAAAAAGAGATAATTTATTATGTGGGCAACTTTTAAACTTTTATCTGCATTTACAACACTGATATTACAATTGAAATATTGGAGAAAATTGAATAATTTCATCTTAAATAGTTTGCGATTAATAAAACCGCACTATTGTATGTAGAACCATGAAACAAATTGACGTTCGCAAACCGTTCCTTACTGAAGACGTAAGCCTACGACAATTTCGTGTTACATAGAGTAATGTAAAATTTTATTAGGTAAGTAAATAAAGATTTAATTTGTTGGTCCAAATGTACTGAACACGTTGCAGTTTATTTGAAAATGATGATCCAACACTGTGCTGGGTAGACTGGAAATTCGTAGATACCTGAAATAAAAATGGTGGTCATTTCTGATGTGGACACAATTTAAATGAAAGGAAATTAGTTTTGAAATGCCAAAACATGAGGGAATGCGCCAACAAATATATTAAATTTTTCTGGTAAGGTGCGACAGCCAATTTCCTTTTTTTTCTGGACCACTTGGCATGGATTGACCAAGATAGCAACATCATCATAGAAGGGTATGTGGGGGGAAGTAGACGGCAAGTCCGTCCATCTAGGACGTTTTTTTTCCCCGGAGGTTAAGAAATTCCCTTCAAAGTTGTTAAGGTCCGCCCACACATGTGAGTGTGTGTGTGTTTTTGAAGCACGTGTATTAAGACGCTATTATAGGGGCTGAAGGGGGAATGGCTGACCACTAATGCGGCTTCCCGATCACCGGCCATAAATCAAAGGTCAAACAGGAGGGTATAAAATGGTAATCTGGACCGCCTGCTCTCCTTCTCCTCTTACCTGCGACTATTTATTTAGGAATTCATATTTGTTTTTCCTCCCTCCATCGCTCTTCGCTCTCCTCTTGGACGGCGGTTGGTATGCGGCTCCCTCTTATTGTTTTTTTCCTCTCCCTCCGACCTCGTGGTGGTACTGTGTTATTACGCCATCCGACCCGAGGACAGGGCCTCAGGGGCACGTCTAAATTAAACAGGCCAAAGTGAGCGCCTAGGCAGGCCCTCTATATTTTTAAAAGTTCTTCTCTTTGTACTTATCCGTAGCGCGTGTGTGTTCGTCCACTCGCTCTCTCTCTCTCTCCCACTTTCCCATATAAAGAGACCTGTCGATAAATTGACCCAGGGAGGTAGAGGGGGGGAGGTGGAAAAGGTTCCCCTCTGTTTTTAAAGGGTACGAGATGATAGTGCACATTGAACTTTGAGGCGGTCTCATGCAAAGTCGACGAGGGGGGGAAATATTTTTTTCCCCCCAGGACGAGGCTATTTTTTTATTATCATCATCATTATTTCGTCTCATTTTCTTTCTCACAGACGCTCTGAGGCCGCTCTGTTCTTAGCAAAGGGGGAATTAACTTAGCGACCGCCATTAACTCTGGATTGTCGAGGAAGTAATTAAATCTCCCCCCCTTCCAGCTTCATTTCTTCTTTTTTGCCGTGAGGATAATAATTGCAAACGGAAAGTAATAAATATAGAATTCCTTTACGTACAGGAGTGGAGGCTCTCAATGAAATCGTCCGCCAAAGACAGGAAATGAGGGAAGTGCATTTTTATTGCGACTGGGTTGGTGGAACTGCGCTACGACTCTACTGCGGAGGAAAAGGAAAAAAAAATTGTTAATTAGACGCCGGATCGTGTGACTTTCAAAGCGTGACGGAGGAGAATTAAAAATAAATCTGCAACTTTACGTCTGGATCGTCTTCCTGTACTTAGGGGGCATGGAAAAAGGTTTCTCCGTGGAAGGGTAAGAAATGGTATTACGATAAACTAGCTGGGTGCCCGGCGATGCCAGGGAATTCTTTTACATTAATTCGCTTCAGCTCTTTGTCAACACGTGATTAAACCATCAGCGAGAGAGCTTGACGTCATAACCACTCAGCATCTTAATCGAGCCAATGATTCTACTGATACCTTAAATAAGCACATACACGACAGAAAAATACACTCAAATAGTCAGTTGCATTTATAACGAGAAAATACTTGAACCATGTTTTCGATCTGATTAGCGTGAAATAATGTATGCACGTATATGGAATAATATGGAGGATAAGGGATAGATTCATAGGTAACGTTTAGAGACATTTATTTTGAGACTCTATTTACGAAGCGCAAAAATCTTCATCCTTACTTAGGCTATTGGGTACTATTCTCACGCCCTTTCGAATGACTGGAGACGAGTTTGCTGTGGGGTCGCAGCATTCCCTTATGCGTGTCTCCACCAGTTTTACGAGGCAGTTAGAAGACTGATTCAATGGGATCAGCGGACAACCTTTACCTCATGCCGAAGGTCTTCGACCCCAGTACATGTTGTGGTGGTGGTTTTCAGTCCTAAGACTGGTCTGATGCAACGCTGCATGCTAACCTATCTTGCGCAGGCCTTTAATTTCCTCTAGCACATCCCACATCCTCACTAATCTGCTTAGCTTTTCCATCCTTGGCCTCCCTCTTCTGTTCTTACCCCATACACTTCCCTCTAATGCTAATTTTACAAGACCCTGGTGTAGTAAAACGTGGCCTATTAATGTGTCCCTTCTCTTTGTCAACGTCCTCCATATTGCTAGCTTTTGGCCTATTGTGTTTAGAACTTCGTCGTTAGTGATTCCATCGACACATCTGATTTTCGGCATCCTCCTATAGCACCACATTTCAAAGGCTTCTATTCTTTTCCCTTCCCTAATTCCTATCGTCCACGTTTCGCGCCCATTTAACGCCACGCTACATACGAACTTTATTTGCAAATATTTCCTAATATTCACACTTATATTACCCGTAAGTAATTTTCTATTTTTTTTGGGAAAACCTTCCTTGCCTGTGCTATGCTGCTCTTTACGTATACTATACTTCTACCATCCCTAGTTATTACGCTTCCCAAGTAGCAGAATTCCTTAGCTTCCGTAAAAATATCCCTTCTCAATCTAACACCCTTTGTCATCCACTACACTCCATTACCATGGTTTTTCCTCTATTAATCCTCACATTGAACTCTTTCTCCAGGACTCAGTATATGCCATTTATCATGGTTTCCAAGTCATCTTCTGATTCTTCTAAAACTGCAATATCGTCGGCAAAGCGTAAGGTTCTTTTTCTTGTACTTGTAGTACGATTCCATTTCCATATTCCGTTTAAACCTTCTTCATCGCTTGTTCTATATATAAGTTAAACAGCATAGGCGACATACCTTACATATACCTCCTAAAATAGGAGAAGGTGCGTAGGCATGTATGAACCGGAGAGTACGAGGCGTAGTCATGTGAGTCCCGCAGTCACTCTGGTGAGAAATTCGTGCGAGAGAAAACTCCCCAGGCAACCCTGGAAGTTACATTAACTGATTATTTACCCTGACCTTTAGCTGTCGGTTGCTCAAAAATTCCCTAATCCGTTTTAATGCCCGAACATTCCCATCCCCGTCTACTTTCTGCAAGAGAAAGTCGCGAGGTACTACATCAAGTGCTTTCGCAAAGCCTTCCATTATTATTCTTCAAGTATTATATATAATTTCAAGTAAAAGTTTAGTGACGTGTACAACTGAAACCTGCAACTGTAGCGGTACTCAGAGCCGCGAGGTAAACCACAGATTCCAGACACTGATAACTACGGAATACCTCAAGCACTTCGTCACCAAGGTCAATTAGTCAGCTCTGAGCAAATGGATGGCCGCTTTCAGGGGGGTGGAGATAAAGATTCCATTTCCTGGAAGGAAAATAACCCATCCCCCTCTCCCCCTCCCCGTGCAGTCCGATACCAGGTAGAAAAATCAAGGGAAGCGACTTTGGACTACCGTAAGAAGCTAAAATACCAACATCGGACCAAGGAAGGACAATAGTGAAGTTAACAGTCACATGAATAGACTTTAACAGGAGAATAATTCAAGTTGACGACCATGGAATCAATTAAGTAGATTGACGGAGGGATGCACAACCCGTTACCACATCACACAGATAATGTTGGGATTATTCGAAAATAATTCTTTTTTTCGCCCTGAAGCACAAGCACTTTACTCTGTTGCGGAAGGTAAAAGAGCTCCATGAATAAGCACCATCTACCCACACACACACGCACAAGAAAACCATGGATGGTTCTTAGCTAAGAAGACAACTGCCTGACTGTCGTTTCACTGAATACGGATATAACAAACTATATGTTGATACTGTCAGTAGAGGGACATGAGATTGGTAAAGAATATCAAAGAGTGGAAGAAAGAATTTGCAAGAGGAATCCGATGCGACAATAACAATACAGAAATCAAATAGAATTGTACCCACTTCACCAGAAGATGGTAGCAATGGCAGCTGCTGAAACGTCGTGGAATTATTGTGTTTTTACCCCGTTGGAAACCCGAGAAAACCTTGTGATATACAAACGAAGTATCTTCAAAAAGTATCGCGAATTCGGTGTTTTCTCAAAAATTATTTCTATTTCATCAATATCTATTTTGTCCCCTTCAAAGTAACCCCCTCCCCCTCGGATATAATACATTTATGCCAACGTTTCTTCCAATCCTGGAAGCACTTAGAAAAATCTTTTCTTGAGATCCTGTTCAGCTCCTCCTTCGATGCAGTCTTTTTCGCCTCAATCGTGTCGTAGCGTCGTCCTTTCAAGGGTCTCTTCAGTTTGGGGAAGAGGAAAAAGTCACAGGGGGCCAAGTCTGGGGAATAAGGAGGCTGCGGCATCACCAGAGTGTTTCTCTTTTGGCGGAGATTTTGTTAAGAAAGAAAAAGAGGAAGAAAAGGTGCCTTGTGGGTATGGAGGACGACATGATAACAATGATAATAAGGAATTGGAAAGAGAAGACTAGCGACTGATGTGAATGGAGGCAGCCTATAAAGGAGGCCGGGCAGATAGATTTAGGAATGGAATAAAACAAGCTGTGTGTGAGCTATTAACGAAATTCGTTTTTTTTATTATTTGAAAGGTCCCTGTGTGCCATTATGTATTGTGGTGTGCGTTTGCACCCCACACACATATATTTATATATTATTAATTTAGGATATATGCATCTGCCGGCCTCCTGTGGTGTAGTGGCTAGCGTTGCTGCCATAACAACCCAGAGGTTCCCGGTTCGAACCCTGGAATGGGCTTGGATGTTTGTGTGGTCATGGGCGTGAAGACCGGAATCAAGACTGTTGGAGGATCGATACGCTGACCACGTGTCACTCCAAATTCGGAATGTGTCATGCCCTCAATGGGCTGTAGAACCATGGAAAAAAAAATATATTGTAATGTAAAAACGCAGGTGCCTACTGATTTTGGTTCTATAGGGTAATTGTGAAATACAGTTGGGCCTACAATGAAGGAAGTTTTGTGCGCGACAATAGAGGCCAACAACAATGTAGAATTGGCTGAAAGTGGGTAAAATCCCGAGGCGAACCCCGGGATTTTGTGGTGAAATCGGGCGGTGGGGAACTCCCGGGGAGAGAAGTTAAAAAGGAGACGTTGGGAGGCTGTGGGATTCAGTCGGAGGGAGAGAGGAGAAGAATTCAGTCGGAGAGAGAGAGGAGAAAAGATTCAGTCGTGGAGAGAGAGGAGACGAGAGCAGTCAGGGAGATAGAGGAGAAGGGGCAATCGGACGAATCATTCGGAGAAAGATCAGAGGAGGAGAGACAGCCAGAAGGGACGACGAGATCAGTCGGTGAGAGACAGCAGACGAGGAGTTGGACCTGGATCACACTACATTCCTCGATGTAAAACACCTGAAAGACGCACTAAAGACAGAGAGACGCGGAAACATTCGTGAGGTTGAATGTTTGTAGGCCCAGTAATTTTGGGTAAGTTTATCAAAGCTGTGAAACTTGCTCATTTTGCTGATTGTATAAATTTAAAAGCCCGGAAAAAAAGTGACACGAGCCATCGAGAAACAACGTCAAGCATCGGAAAAACTTAACATACCCTGCAAGACCCCACTAGGTTAATATAACAAGAAGCAGAGCAGATTTTAGGTAATTTTAGCTGAGAAGACAAAACATCATTACAGTACATTATATTACTCTACATAAGTATGTCGAGTATGAAGGAATATGATTTGGATTAATCGGACGTCGAGGAACAGAAGACAGCATGACCACAGCTTCTAGATCTACAAGCGGTGATGTTCCAGATTCACGTTTCTCGCCCCTGGCTTATTTGAGTGCTTGTAAAAATTTTCGATGCCAAATATTGTTATACCCACCTAAACCATTAGTAGATACTCTTGCTCTCCGTTGAGTTTAGAAAGCAACCGGCCCAAAATTTTGACGATGTTTTTACATTAATATGTTATTTTATTTCTAGTCCAAATTTTTTAATTTTTAAAATAATAAAATTCTCCCTTTCATTTATAAAATTGCAATTTCTTCATTAATAATGAATGCACCCCGATCACCACAGCATGGAATATAACATCGTTAAAATGTCCGGCCTGGCTTCTCACGGTGGTACTAATCCGCGTGGTACAATTTTGAATGACTCTGCAGCATAGATATGGCTGAATTTGAGCGATGGCCTGGGTTATGTTGGTTTTAAGGGCACCGGTCCATTGCGGCTTATTTGAAATTAGTTTGTTAAACTTGTTTTATTCTGAATTATTTGTCCGTAACATTAATTCTTGTTGTTGTGGTATTCATTCCTCCATGCTAACCTATCTTTCCCAAGCCTTTTCATTTCCTCATAACTAGCACAATCCACATCCTCCCTAATCTGCTTTGCGTGTTCTATCCTTGGCCTCCCACCTCTGTTCTTACGCCACACACTTCCCTCTAATGCTAATTTTACAAGGCCCCGTTGTCTATCCCTTCTTTTGGTTAACATCCACGATATTGTTCCCTCTTCCCCTATTCTGCTTAGAACTTCCATATGATTTTCAGCATTCGCCTATAGCACCACATTTCAAAGGCTTCTATTCTTTCCTTTCCGCAACTCCTATCGTCCACATTTCTCACCCATATAACATCACGCTTCACACGAACAATTTTAGCAACGATTTCCTAATATTCACTCTTAATATTACCCGTAAGTAAATTCCTCTTTTTCGCGAAAGTCTTCCTTAGATAGGGAAAGGACATGTTGAAGGAAGCATAATAACTAGAGATGGTACAAGTATAGTAGACATAAAGAATAGGATAGCATAGGCATGTTGTTTAACTTATATACAATATAGAACAGGAGATGAAGAAACTTAAAAAGGAAAAATAATTATTCTGCAAGTATAAGAAAAAAAACTCCTGCGGTTTGTCGATGATATTGTATTATTAGAGGAGTCAGTAGAATAATTGTAAAATATAATAAATGACATATAAACGTGGTCTTAGAGGAAGATTACAGCATGAGAGTTAATAGATGGAAATCCAAGGTAATGGTGTGTAGTTTGGGAAACAGTGGAATAATAAAGGGTGTCAGATTGGGAAGGAAGCATTAGAGGGAAATGTTTGGGGAAGAGGGAGGCAAGGATGGAATCCACTAAATAGTTTTGTGGAATATGTTAGTTATGCAGAAAAGGCCTGCGCAGAATAGGTTTATAGCAGACCACTTTTAGGACTGAATACCACAACAACAACAATTGGACCAAATTAAAGGGAAAAAATAGTACTGTTTCTGTAATGTATACCCTTCATAACTGATAATAAGGACTTTATTAACACATTTCATGATAAAACAGCTAGTGACAATTTATGATATATATATATATGGATGACGATGACAAGTTGAGGATCGAAACGTTTTGTAAGTTGAACAAGAGAAGGGATAGATTAATAGTCCCGGAGAAAGAATTAATGGAGTATAGTATGGGAAACAGAGGAATAACAAAAGGCACAGGTTATGTTATTCATCACAGGGTGATGAGGAAGGGATATTTTGACGGTAGTTAAGGAAATCTGCTACTTGGGAAGCGTAATAACTATGGATGGTAGAAGTATAACAGACATAAAGAGTAGGATAGCACAGGCAAGGAAGGATTTCGCGAAAAAGAGGAATTTACTTACCGGTAATATAAGTGTGAATATTAGAAAATCATTGCTAAGAATGTTCGTATGGAGTGTGACGTTATAAGGCTGCAAAACAATGTACCGTAGGAGTTGCAGAAAGGAAAAAATAGAAGCCTTTGAAATTTAGAGCTATATGAGAATTCTGAAAATCAGGAATCACCAACGAGGTATTTCTGAGCAGAATAGGGGAAAAGCGAACAATATGGATGACGGTGACAAAGAGTCGGGATAGATTAATAGGCCACATTTTGAGACATGAGGGTCTTGTAAAATTAGCATTAGAGGGAAGTGTATTGGATTAGAACAGAAGATGGTGGAGAAGGATGAAATACGTTAAATAGTTTGTGAGGATGTGGTAGTTGTGCGAAATGAAGAAGCTTGCGCACGATAGGTTAGCATAGAGATTTGCATCAGACCAGTCTCAGGACTGAATACCGCAACAACAACAATACTAGGTCATTATGAAGAATAACTCAGCTACAGGTACAATTTTAAAATTTTTTCTGTGCTGTTAGATATGGCGAAAAAATGGTTTGGCCATTAAATTGCGCATCAATTACCTCAAAAGATATCGATAATAATTTTTTACTGGTAGTTAAGCGTTCTGTCTTCTATGATGGAAACGATTAGTTTACGAGCCTCGCAGAAAGGTCCCATTATTCGTCGGACACAATCAACGCGATTTACTTGACATGTAATCCGTTTTTATCCAGCAGTTGTCGTCGTTTTCCTTTTCGTCGTCTCTCTGCGAGTAAAGTGGACAGGTTCTGGCGTCCGTCGGTCTCTCTGTCTCTCTCTCTCTCCGTCTCCCTCCCTCTGTGGCATGTGAGAAATTCCGGGAGCAAGGGAGCCTCTGTAATTGCGAGCATTGTGGCGGGCCACACCACGAGTGAAGGCCTCCGGAGAGTTTTTAATTAATAAGTCCCTGGCGAGGGTCATTAAACCTGTGCCTGATTGCGCCGTCTCATGCGCAGGTGCCTCGTCGGTCGTGTGAGAACCTGGCCCCGGGCCAGACAAACACTTGGAGGCATTCCCCATGACAATTAGTACTCACCTTAACTTCCTATGTGCAGACATCAGTCAGTAATAGAGGAGGTGGATGATGAAAAGTTGAAAGACAAAATATTAAGGCGAGACTTTTGACAGACCTGAGTAATTGTAAAGCGCAAGGAATTGATAACATTCCAGCAGAGCTGATACGATCATCGGGTGAAGAAGAAATATCACGGCTGTTCGCCCATGCAGTTTAACTTGTATATAGAACAGGCGACGAAGAAAGTTAAGACGGAATAAGGAAAACGATTCATACTGCAAGGAGAAGAAATAAAAACCTTACGCTTTGCCGACGATATTGTAGTATTACGGGAGCATTGCCTATAGAAGTCCACAAAGTTGGATGAAACGTTCTATTAATTATATTAATGTTTAAATAATTCTTATTAGAAGAAATAAAGACCTTACGCTTTGCCAACGATATTGTAGTATTAGAAGAATCAGAAGAAGACTTGGAAAGCATAATAACTGGCATGAACGTAGTCCTGGAGGTAGAGTTCGATATGACGATTAATAGAGGCAGAACCAACGTAATCGAGTGTAGTATGGGAAACAGTGGAATAACTAAGGGTGTTAGATTGGGAAGGGATATTTTGACGGAAGTTAAGGAATTCTGCAACTTGCGAAACAAGCCAGGAACAGCACGACATGAGGATTAATAGAGGGAAAACCAAGGTGGTGGAATTTAGTATGGGAAGAGTGTCAGATTGGTAAGAGGTATTTAGAAGGAAGATAAAAAATTCTGCTACTTGCGAAGCGTAATAACTAGGGATGGTAGAAGTATAGTAGACATAAAGAGCAGGATAGCACAGGCAAGGAAGGCTTTCGCGAAAAGAGGGATTTACTTACGGGTAATATATGTGTGAACGTTAGTAAATCATTGCTAAAAATGTTAGTCTGGAGTGTGACGTTATATGGGTGCGATACGAGAACGGTAGGAGTTGCAGGCAGGAAATTTATAGAAGCTTTGAAGTGTGCTACAATAGAAGAATGCTGAGAATCAGATGGGTAGATAGGATCACTAACGAGGAAGTTCTAAGCAGAATAGGGAAACAGAGAACAATTTGGAGAAATTTGATCAAGGGAAGGAATAGATTAACAGCCCACGTTTTGAGAAATAAGTGTCAAGTAACTTTAGAATTAGAGGGAAGAGTGTGGGGTAGGAAGAGAAGAGTAAGGCCAAGGAAGGAATAATCTGAGTAGATTATGGAGGATGTGTAGAAATGAAAAGGCTTGAGTAGAATAGAGTAGCATGGAGGGTTGCATCAGACCAGTCTAAGGACTGAATACGACAACAATTTTGTCTAAAATGTTTTAATACAGGAAGATAAATTTAACTACACCTCAATTATCTACAATATTCTGATATAAGTCAGTCAAACCATTCTGTCATATACTTTAAAGGAAAATGTATATTTTGTAGATTACTCGCTCTCTTTAGATACAGTGTGAACAGAGTGTTTCTTATCGAGTGGGACCAAACGAAATACTGGTGACGCCGGGCACCCAGATAGTTACAACTTAATGAATTTAAAAAAATTCCTTCTGTCTCTGGAATTACACTCAGCCATTCACACTTGGCGTTCCTAAATCTCTTATTAAGATGAAGAAGGCCACGTTTTGAGACATGAGGATCTTGTAAAATTACCATTAGAAGGAAGTCTGTGGGGGGTAAGAACAGAAAAGGGAGGCATGGGTTGGGAGATTAGGGAGGTTAGTTATGCGGAAATGAAAAGGCTTGCGCAAGATGTGTTAGCAGGGAAGGTTGCGTCAGACAAGTCTTTGGACTGAATACCACAACAACAACAACAAAATAATTTACGGCGATCAGTTTTATGAGTGAGCAGTGATGGAAGTCTCCTCCAGTGTTTCTCACGGGTTTCCCGTTTCGGCTGCACTCAGACCCACTCTGGCATTTATTTTTCTCGCCCCCATAGCCAGGCCCACCCGTGATTTTATTTCTGCCCTCTGCGTACACTTATGGACGTGAAGGGAGAGGGTCGCACGATGGTGGTGTGACAACAACGGATCACACACTCTGTCAGTGCAGGGCAGGGGAGGGCGCGACCCTGATGACGACGGCGGCGGCGGTGGTTATTATTATTATTATTATTGAGAAGGGTGTCGAGAGGGCTTCGATTTCAACGACCACCGTCCCTTCCATCCATCCGAGCCCTGGAGGGATTTTCTCACGCCACACCCTCTTCGTCCACTCTTCGCCATCATGGCGGGGAGGAAAACCTAACATCCAAAGTTAATATTAACGCAGCTGCTGGAACCCTGTAATTTAGTGTCGGCCGCAAGCAGCTTTCTAACAACAGATCGCTATTATATTGACAGTGGAATTGCCCTTCCGGGGGGAAAGTCACCTGGGAACATGGCTGTGACGTACAATGGCAGACATTACATTATGTAAAAAAAAAATTAAAGATCAATCAAAGTTCCTACGTTTAGAATCCATCTGAAAGTGTCCGCTGAAGATCACTCTGCTTTACACAAGCAGTGGCTCTCGTTCCACCCTAATGTAAAAATGAAAGATTAAAAATAAAAAATCCCCCTTTCGGCAAACTTTGCAGTAATAGTAACGGGACAATACAAAAACCAAAGCATACCTAAAATGATTTAAACTAGAAACAAACACATCATACCCCTGTAATTTCGGCGACCATTTTTTTGGATTAACAGGCTACATGAGGGTGATCCTGAAACACTTTCGGACTAGTAAAGGAAGAGAGAAAAAACTTAAAACACAAACTAATCTGGAACAGACTGGCCAACGCTAGATTCTAAGATAATCTAGGAACATTTAAAACCATTATGAATTCGTTAACAAATAAATTTGAAAATCTATAAAATACGATCTGTAATTTCGGTGACCATTATTTTTTTGGATTAACAGGCTACATGAGGGTGATCCTGAAACACTTTCGGACTAGTAAAGGAAGAGAGAAAAAACTTAAAACACAAACTATCAACATCTGGAACAGATTGGCCCTCGCTAAATTCTAAGATAATCTAGGAACATTTAAAACCATTTATTGAATTCGTTAACAAAATAAATTTTGAAAATCTAGTATAAAATACGAAATAAAATAATAATAATTAAAAAAGATCCCCAAACCCTATTAAAATAAATAAAGACCCCCCAAAACAAATGTAGTGAATGAAATGAATGAAAATAGCCTATGTTGTCCCATTCAGGGCAAAGGCCTCCGACAAGTAGAGGTAGCTTTTAGTAGATTCACGTGGTGAGCTAATCCGCGTAAGATGTCTTATTAATGCATTACACTACACTGTCACTTAGTTGCAGTTCTAGTTCTTTCCACTTATTTCTGATCCCTTGTCCTCCTGCTTTTGTTTTGAATAGGTCCGTCCACTTGCGTCTTGGTCTCTTGCCTATGTAGGGGTCCCATGTGGTAGCTTGTAACGTCCATCTTTCGTCTTGTAGCCTCACAACGTGTCCTCCCCATTTCTATTTGGCCTTTGTAGCCTGTTGAGAAACGTCTATTGTTGTGTAGTGTTACTCAGTAATGGTGCGTGTGGTGGGAAAAAAAAGCAGTCTCTCCTTCTCTCTCTCTCATTTTCAAAATCATTAATGGAATGCTACCCCCCTCTTCCCCCAAATATTGTCTCAACATGTACAACAGGTTGGAGGTAGAACCGAGAAAAGTCCACAATATAGAAATAATGCTCAGAAAAAAAACTAAAATATTCTTAAAAGACAATATTTTACGACGGAATTATAATGAACATAAGTGGGATTATTGATATAATAATAATAATATTTTGTAATAAAAACTTTAAAACAATTTACTTTAACCAGAAAAAACCATATTCACCTTAATAATTACAATATTTATTTCCTTATTTACGCCGACACTTCTTTCGTCAATAAAAACTGTATATATATTTACAAAAATTATTTAAATTAAATTATTATAACTAACAATTTTAAGTCTAACCTCAGGGTAGTATTTATGGGCCTTCTCATAGAACAGAAATATTTTACACTAATCTACTCGGACCTGGCAGTAACAGGAAATCAGCAAAAAGGTTTACAGATGTAATTACCGTGTCGGCTTAGTGCAGGTTTCAGCTTCGTCCTCGTTCGTCCTCCCTCCAGATCAAAGCTGCCGACCACCTATTCTTCCCGTTTCAGGAAGAATTTCAAAATCTCCCCTTGCCGCAATTCCAACGACAGTCATGACTCCCGTCTCACTCCTCTCCAACAATCTCAGGAAATCTCATCCAAAACTCTGCCAAACATCTTTCCTCTCACCGTTATCGAACAATCTCCAATCTGTAAAATCTCCACCACCAATCTCCCCCAAAAATGTCTCCGCCTGCCTTTTTAAAACTTCCTCCCCACTTCTTTAGTTTATTTAACTAAATGGATGGATATCCACCAATAACATTTATGGTGATAATTGGGAAATACAACAACCCGACGTCACCAAATTCTCACAAAGATTGGGAAATTCCCAAGCCGCGACGTTGAGTCTATGTTTTATTGCCCCTGGCTCAAACTGCTGTCTCCCGTTCCGTTACGTTGATTCCGCACCGCCACAATATATCAAAAGAGTGCAAGAATATACAAACATTTAAAAGAAAATCGAAGAAATACATGACTGAAAAAAATTAATACAATGTTAATAGTGTGAATAGATTATTTAATTAAATCATGAAAGTTTAAATTTTTTTGTTAATTGTGATATAAGTTAAATTCCTCATTACATGATATTCCATAATTGTTAATAACAAATTCGTTGATATAAGTATTTTTCATATCTTCTTCTTTCTATGGCATTCTAGCCCGCACTCGGGCCTTTGCCTACCAGGACGACTGCGGACTGTCATCTTACATGAAACATTCCGACAACACAAACATCCAAGCCCATGCCAGGATTCGAACGCCGGACGTCTGGGTTGTGAAGCGAGGCAGCGACGCTAGCCACTACACCACAGGAGGTCGGCGTTATTTTTATACAATAACCGTTATTGGTACCTATTTATTTATACTTTGTTTTAAAAAATGTAAATATTGTGATTATGAAAATAGAAAAGTATTATCATTTGTAAAAAAATAGCCAATAGGCTAATAAAGATCTCAAGAATTTTCAGAAATCTATATTTTACGACGGACTCAAAATGTTCAATAACGTGCCAACAAATATTAAAGAGTGCAAGAACATACTAACATTTAAAAGAAAATTGAAGAAATACATCTCTGAAAATTTTAATCCCATGTAAATAGTGTGTATAGATTATTTAATTAATCATAAAAGAGTAAAAAATTGTTATTGGTATTATAAACTTATTCTTTATAATATTATTTTCCATGTTTCTTAAAAAGTTTTAATAACAACTGAGTAGATATAAGTAATTTTTTATATAATTATCATTATTGGTGCTTATTTAACTATACTTTCTGTTTTAGAAATGTAAATATTGTCATTATGTATGTAGCAATGTATTATCATTTGTACAAAAATAGGCAATGGACTAATAAAGATCAACCTCTCTCTCTCTCGCTCTCTCTCTCCCACCTCTCCCCTCTCTTTCTCTCTCTCTCTACGTGAAGTAGGAAATCCTCATGTTGACGTTTGATGGATAGAAGACGCGTTAATTGCCGTAGTAAGAGTAGAGTCCTTTGTTCTGGTCGGTCTCCGCAGCCTTGTGTTTACCCTGCAACGCCGTACGTGGCCCCCGGACGTGTGTGTTTGTCATTACTAAACTACGCCGACCTGTCTGCTAATTAGAGGGTTTCCATCTCCAGCCATGTCGTGACTGGAGTGGCAAACAGAAACAAAAAGAAGCTAAATCGGATGTCTTGTTTTGGAACAATAACCGCCGCAGCTCAGAGAATCCTGCACTTCAAATAAACGGGACCAGTGAATTAACAACGGCTGAATATACGGATAATCATTGTACGTCAATTTCTTTCTACTACTTTCTCTGGTTCGTTAAAAGCAGAGATCACAGCTTCATGTCGAAATAATTACATACACAACCCTTAGATGTTATTAAAATAACTTCCAGTCAGAATCTTTGCATTGTACTGTTCATATTACAAAAGTACGTAATAATAATTTTTATATCTCGCAGCCGTATTGCTAGTTTAGTTATTGTATCCTGATACCCACAGAAAAAAAAATATTGGATCGAGGGCGCTGCGGGAGTTTTCTCGCAGGCGCTTCAGCCCAGAGTGACTGCGGGGCTCACCTGATCATGTCGGGGATGCCTCGCACTCTCTCTGGGTACTTTTTATCAAAGTTCTCATATGCCGAGACACCTTCACCTATTTTAGGAGGTATATGTACCGGGGTCAAAGACCTTGGGCATATGGCAAGAGCTGTCCGCTGATCCCATTGGATCAGTCGGCCAACTGCCTCCTGAAACTGGTGGAGACACGGAGAAGGGAATGCTGCGTCCCCACAGCAGACTCGTCTCCCGTCATTCGGAAGGGCGTGAGAATAGTACCCAATGCCCGAACTACCTGATGCAGGTTTTCTAGGGTTTTCCCTGCATCTCTTTAGGTGAAACACCGGGTAGGATCCTTAAACCATAGCCCGGGGGCCCTAGTTAACCCTTGGCTACCTTGCTCTACCTTCAGCATCCCCCTTTTCAATTCCCTTCCTATGCTATTAAAGGGGAGTTGCCTGTTTCAGGATCACCCTCATGTAGCCTGTTAACCAAAAAAAATATATATTCTACGTTCTGTGATTATACCCGACTCGATACCATAATAATAATAAGAAGAGGGTCTGTGAGTGTTTTCTCTCGCAGCCATTTCTCCCCAGAGTTGACTGCGCGGTTCACCTCACTCCGTCGGGTTCTCACAAGCCGAGACACCTTCACCTATTTTGGGAGGTGTATGTACTGGGGTCTATAATACCTTGGGCATACGCTAAGAGTTGTTCGCTGATACCATTGGATCAGTCGGCCAACTTCCTCCTAAAACTGGAGGAGAGACGGAAAAGAGAATGCTGCGACCTGACAGCAGACTCGTCGTCTCCGGTCATTCGGAAGGACGTGAGAATAATACCCAAAAGCTCAACCATCCTGATGCAGGTTTTCTAGGGTTTTCATTGCATCTCTTTTAGGTGAAACACCGGGTTGGAACCTTGAACTATAGCCCAGGGGCGCTAGTCAACCCTTGGCTACCTTTCTCTACCTTCTACATCCTCCCTTTTTGACTCCCTTCCTATGCTATTAAAGGGGAGTTGCCTATTTCAGGATCACCCTCATGTTGCCTGTTAACCAAAAAAAAGATGCCATTATCAGGAGGGTAAGAGAGATCTTTTCGGCCGTAACCGTCAGGGGAAATTCTTCATATGTACATTCAATAATCTTTTCGGCTTAGGGAGTCAAAGAGTAAATATACTGAATTGCTAAATTTTTCGTCTGAGGAAGTCTCAACAAGGAGACGAAACGTCGCTTTTGAATAAATAGAGATAAATTTATATGCTGACTTATTGGCCGTCTTTTTATTACTGTAAATTTTAACGTCATAGAACTATGTTCTAAATATTTTAATTATTATTTATTTAGAAGGCGTATTTATAAATAATTAATGTTTTAATCTTAATTAAAGATGGCCGGTCGTAAGCTAAGAATGTGTCCAATTTCTTTGAAATATTTTTTAGGGACTGAATTAAGTGACGCTTTTTTTAAGTTATAAACTTTCAAGGTAGTGTGTCTACTGATTGGGTTCCGAAGCAGTTCCTTTAAAATTTCTGTCAAATACTCCTATCAAAAGACATCCTTTCAGTTCTTTACTTTGTTCTGACTGATTTGGTTCCCTTAGAGTCTTTATAATTTGCCTCGTTTATTTCAGAAAATGAGGTATAAATCATCCAAGTTCACTTCAGTCCTTGTTTTCTCAAAGACGTCTCGATAAACCCAGTTTTGTAACTGGTAGGAATCACCAATTTTTCCCAAGGAAATCCAGAATGAGTCATATCGGGAAAGGATGTTGACGTGTCACTTGACCGACCGGGGTGGATGGGTGGTTGGTTGGTTACTTTGTTTCTCTGACCAGAGCCAGAGTGGAAACTAGATCGGAGTCGCAATGGTGGTTGGAGAAGTCAGCATCGAGATTAAGTTGAAAGGAACCCAATCCGAGGGTTGGGTCACGGGCCCGAGATCGGATTGCGGCGCCATCGTGCTGTTGTCTTCATCCGACACCAGAGAAGGAGGATTCGGTGTGAACACGACCTCGCCACTCGGATCCACAAGCTTTCTTTCCTCAGAGGTTGTTGCCTAGCAGCTGCTGGTCGGCCAGATGGAGGCAAAGTCACCTGCTACGCGAGGGCCAGCTGCAACAATGGACCCCAAGATGAAAGTAGAATATGATTCCGGATGCAGATGTTCCAGCACATCCTCCAGCAGAAATGTTACTTGAAGATCTTTTAAAGACATTCAACAACCAAACTAACCAACAAAGTTAATAAACTTTTCGGGCATTTGTTGACTTCAGATAGACGCGCAGTGGTCCAACAATACAAACATTTGTGACAAATCTTCTTAAATACATTAAATTCAATTAAACGGAATTATAAAATTTAAAAAAAAATTAGACCGTTTTTTTTCAGACATTTTTTATTATTTTTTTAATTCAACAACGTTTTAGCGCATATTTACAATACGACAGGTCAAACCCCTAAAAACCAGACTGTCCATCATTTAGTCTTGAACAAACTGTGGCTAAATAAGTTCTTTGTGTTCTTTGGTATAAAAAATTGGTGTTTATAACATTTTTATGTTTATTGTTAATAATTGGATGTAACAGTAATTTGTTAAGTTGCTAGTTAGTCAATTTCCTTAATATATATTTTTGGCTATGAATAAGTTTATATTCAAACTGAAACATGTATTTCACAGATTGTAACGAGGTAAACCTGAAAAATATGCGAATATGCGCCGAAACGTTGTTTGATTAAAAAAAATAAAAACTATCTAAAAAACTGGTTGGAAATTATTTTATTTTCATTTTTAATATCAGACGTTATTTGATTTAATTTTAAGTAAATTATCTTCTTGAGGTAGCAGATTTTAAATATTTTTTATTTCTTATAAAAACAAAACAAAATGGTGGATCAATCAGACCGGACATGAATTTGAAAAAAGGAAGATAATTCATAAAAAATACTAGGTATAAGCGGTTTGTTGCTCGGCTAATTTAATTTTTTTTCTAATTTTGTTGTGGTATTCATTCCTAAGACTGGTCTGATGCAACCCCGCCAGGCTAACCCATCTTGCGCAAGCCTGTTCATTTCCTCATAACCAGCACATCCGACATCCTTCCTAATCTGCTTATTTTAAACACATTTATTACATGTCAGTTATTTCACTCCAATAACAACGTTTTAAAGAAATGTAAAAGTGAAAAGGGAATCAAAATGAACGGAGGAGAAATAAAAACTCTAAGGTTTACCAATGATATTGTAGTATTAAGGCAGTCAGAAGAAGATTTGAAGAAAAAAAATATTGACAAATGGCGTGAACGTGGTCCTGGTGGGAAAAGCCCAACATGAGGATTAACAGAGGAAAAACCAAGGTGATGAAGTGTAGTATGGAAAAAAGTGGAATAACAAAGGGTGTTAGATTGGGAAGGGATATTTTGAAGGAAGTTAAGGAATACTGCTACTTCGAAAGCAAAATAACTAATGATGACCGAAATATAGAAGACGTAATGAGTGGACAGTACAGGCAAGGAAGGCTTTCGCAGAAAAGAGGAATTTACTTACGGGTAATTTAAGAATTAATATTAGGAAATCATTACTAAAAATGTTCGTATGGACTGTGACGTTACATGGATGTGAATCATGAACGGTAGGAAGTTGGAGAAAGGAAAGGGGAATGAGATGGTTGCTAGAGTAACGAACCAGGAAGGTCTAAGCACAATAACTGCAAAAAGAACAATATAGAAGACTTTGAGCAAGAGAAAGGGATATATTAAGGGGCCACGTTTTGAGACAAGAGGTTCTTGTAAAATTAGCATTAGAAGGTAGTGTGTGGTCGAAGAACAGAAAAGGGAGGCTAAGGATGGAATACGATGAGCAGTTAAGGGAGAATGTGGGATGCGGTAGATATGTTTAAATGAAAAGTCTCACTCAGAATAGGTTAGAATCGACACCAGACTAAGAACTCAATACAACAACAAGAACAACAATCTCACATAGTTAATTTTTGAATTTTAAACAACTGTGTATCTTTAGATAAGATTTTGACAGAATTTTTGATGTCGTGTTTTTACGTGAAAATATTGTTGTATACAAATTTATTGCCTATGACCAGAATCGTTCATAATATCAACGCATCGATTTTCATATGAAAAACGTAAATAGTTATAAACGCATCGATTTTCACATGAAAAACGTAAATAGTTATAAACGCATCGATTTTCACATGAAAAACGTAAATAGTTATAAACGCATCGATTTTTCACATGAAAAACGTAAATAGTTATAAACGCATCGATTTTCACATAAAAACCGTAAATAGTTTTAAACGCATCGATTTTCACATGAAAAACGTAAATAGTTATAAACGCATCGATTTTCACATGAAAAACAAATAGTAAATAGTTTTAAACGCATCGATTCTCACATAAAAACCGTAAATAGTTTTAAACGCATCGATTTTTCACATGAAAAACGTAAAAAGTGCCTCGTGATTCTCACGTTTTACCTTAAACCTGTTACTTTACTATGAAATATGGCCGATGTAGTAGATTCCCTTTTCCTCTGTCGTATACAGTAACTGTTCCATTGGACTTGATTCAAACATACGCGTAATATTTTTCGTTTTTCCTCACAAGTTCCTCTATTTTGAGTGACGCAAGGAGACTGCCGAGTTGTTGAGTCGTGGACGAGAAATCTCTTCACCGACAGATGTCTCAGGCTTCAGATTTCCAAAGAAGCCTTATAAATCCTTAAACGCTTCTGTACTGTTCACGTAGCTCCTTCTCACATTACTGGCAAGATATCCCCTAATACTATTTACGTTACGAGTAAGAAGAGCGTCACAGTTGATTGGCAACGTGTAACTGGACCGTGGAGTCTGGTGAGTCAGAAAAAAATAAATAACCTATCATTTTCGTCCACCCTCCCTTCCCCCAGATTTGAGAACCAATATAAGGAAACTGGATTGAATAAAAAGTGAACTATTTAAAAATTCCGAGTAACAGAATTGTGAGTATTAAAAACGGCCACAATGACAACGACGCCACACAGTTTTATTCTATGCAATTTTACAGATTTATTACCACGTTTCGTAATCGGACTTCAGCGGCATTTTCGATTGAAACCGTCTATGGACACAGTAAATGACGCAAAATAATGATGATAATTTGTCCCTTGTTTTTATCAATCACGTAATAAAATCTATTTCAATTTTTATTTCTAAATTTTATTAGCTTTCGGCAATTCCCGTAATCATCTATAAAATACAAAATTACAAAATTTTAAACATTACAATTTTTTAATTTTTTTAATACATAAATAAGGAACATTTTTTAGTTGCGTTTATTGATATAATGTTTTAAAATATTGTACATACCTTCCTATAATTTGAAAGCAAAAATTTCTAAATTTCTTCTTGGAAAAGTATGTGATTCCAGACTGTGCTGCTGCTGGCTTACACAGAGAATTTTTTTTAACTTGGGAGTTCCAGAAGTTGATGCTCATGTCCTCACCGAGGACAACCGGCAACATACTTCCATGAAATGTCGAAAATTTACATTGAAAAACTTTCAATGAGTCTTTTAAAAATTTAGCCACGTCCAAATAGATTGTCGAAAGTCGATCATAATCGTAATTCTTAAATCGAATCTTGTACAACGAGATTCGATAAGTCTACGTCCAAACTTAAATAAAATTATTTTTTATTCTAAAACTTTGGAATAATGTTTTGATATTTCTTCGCTTTCTTTTCTGGAATTCATACCATTATTGTTTTTGAAAATGTAGATGGATTCCAAAATCTTTGTATTTTTTCTTTATGTATAATTTTTACATTTTCATATTCTAATTTATGTTTAAGTTTAAACAAATAATTTGTAAAAAAATTCATTGAAGAAATTGACGCAAAATTTTATATACATAGGCCTTCAATCTTTGACAACATAAATGTGTAGTTGGTTTCACTAAAATATTTAACACTTCAACAATTTTTTTGTCTTCTTTTAACCTGAAGAAGGCAGAAAATTGTACACGAAACGACGTTACGTAACCGCGTGTTTGCGTTGATCAAAAGGGTGTCTTTTTGACTGATTTTGATGTTTTATTTGTAAAATTATAAATAATTGCTTAAATAGTGAATATTAACAACTTAGTAGTTAAATGATCGTAAACAGAAAGAGTTATGTACGAAATAAAAAACAGAAAACTTTCCCTTCGTTATTCCACTTTTGCCCATACTACACTCCATGACATTGGTTTTCCTTCTATTAATCTTCATGTTGAACTCTTTCTCCAGGATCACGTTCATGTCATTTATGGTTTCCAAGTGTTCTTCTGATTCCCCTTAATACTAAAATATCATCGGAAAATCCTGCAAGAGTCCTGATACTCTGTTGCAACCATCAGGAATATTTGACATCTTACGTAATTCATATTCAGATGCAACCCAAACTGGAAGAAGTACTGGCGAAGACCCAACTGTATTTGTTGTAATATTTAGGAGTTATTTGGAAAAGGTTTTTTTTAACTTCATTTTAAGTATAGACCACAAAGTAACAAGGAGATTATTGAGGTACCATTTCTGGGAAAGCAATGTCTCTGGACGAAGCTGTTTTCTGGTGTATTTGCTGAGGAATTTTGGGGGGAGTCTGGCAGACGGCCCGGAGGCTCGTGGTAATTGGTGGCGCCGGCCTCGGTTCCTCCGGGGGCGTTTAACTCGTAATAGCGGAGCCCATTACACGCGTCATCTGCCCTTTTAATCTCGTCAACCAGGCCGAAGTTCGCTCGTTAACAGCTCCAGGGGGGGAATCGCCAAAATTAAGACCTCTTTGTCCTGACGGAAGAGCCACACCTCGTCCATACAACGCAAGAAGCTCCTGTCTTGTCTTTCCCCCTCTACATTATTTATACTTCTACATCAATTCCTTTCGGCTACCACTTCAGCACTCTTCTCCAATTTTAGGATATGGGGCAACGTGCTGGGATCCATATCGAAATCAGCACGCTCTAGCGTTGGAAAAAATACAAAAACGGGCTGAAAAGATGTTTGGGGGGTCGATTCGAGAACAATCCTTACGACAATTTAGAAGGTCTCAGTAATAGAAGGAAACATGCGAGGTTGTGCGCAATATATAAAGCTTATAAGGGTGAACCACAGGGCCTGGAAAGAAATAACAAACCATCTTACGGCGCCGAATTATATTTCTAAAAATGACCACTCGTTCAAAATTAAAGAAAAAGGGCAACGCACAGACGTAGGAAAATTTTCATTTGTAAATAGGTCAATACGCGATTGGAATTCCTTGCCTCCTGCAGAAATACTCACGACTTTTCCGGGTAGCGTAAATCAGTTTAGGAATAGGCTAAGGAAACTTAAGTGAATAGTTTTAATTTTTTTTATGGAATCACTGAAGTGCTAATAGTGAGGCGATTTCTGTGTGACTCCTGACTTCTCTTTTATTTTTCAGATCAAAACCTACACTTCAAAATTGTTCCTTAGTGTGATTTGTATTTTCTTTTTGTAAATGTATTTGCGTTTTCATTGTATATGGCAGCCACCGGAAAAATGCCCAATAGCAGCTAAGTAATAATTATAATACATTATTTCTTCTCATTTTCCTCACCTCTTCTCTATATTTTCTGTAACCGAATTAATCCACCTATTTCTAGGCCTTTTCGCATTTTATTTCTGTTACTCTTCCTGAAAATAATCACTTTTTAACTCTTGCCTCGTTCTATCTCTATTTTTTCAAGGTTTTCACATGTCAAGGCACCATTACCTTTTTTGGGAGGTGCATGTACTGTGCTCGAAGACTTAGGATGTATGGTAAGAGTTGTCTGCTGATCAGCCAGCCAACAGTATCCTAAAACTGGTTGAGATACGGAGAAGGGAATGCTGCGACCCCACAGCAAACCCGTCTCTCGTCATTTGGAAGGACGTAAGAATAGTACCCAATAGCCCGACCTACCTGATGCAGGTTTTCTAGGGGTTTTCCTGCATCTCTTTTAGGTGAAACGCGTGGTGTGGGATCCTTAAAACATTACCCAATCTTTGGCTACCTTGCTCTACCTTGTACCGTCCCCCCTCCCTTTTTCAATTCCCTTCTTATGCTATTAAACTGGAGTCACCTGTTCCACAATCACTCTCAGCCGAATCTCTGACTGGTCCTGTATATTCATGGTTTCCTGGTTTCTAAACTTCTCACACAGCGCTGCGGAGTTTCTCGTAGACGCTTCACCCAGAGTGACTGCGGGCTACCTGATCAGTCGGGATGCCTCGCACTATCTCTGGTACTTTTTATCAAAGTTCTCATATGCCAGACACCTTCACCTATTTAGGAGGTATATGTACTGGGGTCAAAGACCTTGGGCATATGGCAAGAGTTGTCCGCTGATCCCATTGGATCAGTCGGCCAATTGCCTCCTGAAACTGGTGGAGACACGGAGAAGGGAATGCTGCGACCCCACAGCAGACTCGTCTCCCGTCATTCGGAAGGGCGTGAGAATAGTACCCAATGCCCGACCTACCTGATGCAGGTTTTCTAGGGTTTTCCCTGCATCTCTTTAGGTGAAACACCGGGTAGAATCCTTAAACCATAGCCCGGGGGCCCTAGTTAACCCTTGGCTACCTTGCTCTACCTTCCGCATCCCCCCTTTTCAATTCCCTTCCTATGCTATTAAAGGGGAGTTGCCTGTTTCAGGATCACCCTCATGTAGCCTGTTAACCAAAAAAAAAATCTGAACTTCTCCGTCCGTGTTTTTCCTATTATTCCTCCCAAGGAATTTTTTCCCCTTGTTGTTGTCCACGTTTCTGTAGCATCCGTCATTATCGGTTGCATAGAAGACCTTTTTACAGCCTCTGGACTCTTCCTTGCTCCACACTACGTTTCTCACACCAAGGTAAAACATATTTGGTTGTTACATTCTTTTCCCATTTTCTTCGCTAATCTCTTCATTTTCATGTTCAGTTATAGATACTGTTTTGTTCTTTCTATTTATTGTAAAATTCCTTGACTTTTGCTCTATCCTCTCGCCTTAGTATTGACGCTGATTTCCAATCCATATTCTTCCATCTCTTACGTCCATATAATAATTTGTAGCTGTACTACTCTTAACGTACTTTTCCCACAAACCCCTATGTCGTCTGAAAAAAACGAAAGCTTTTACTTCTTTGCTTTTCAATTTTATCTTTACTTATGCATTAGTAGTATGAAAAGTATTGCACTACTTTTGACACTTTCAGCACAGATCTTTTACCATTATTCCTCCTGCACTGCCTACCTTCTTTTTGAATCCGCATAATAGTGTTAATGCTGAAACTATGCGTTATGCATGTAACAAACGGCCATTAATATAATAAAGTTCAAACGTTAATGACGTAATTTTTTGGCGAGGGGAAGGGGGCGGGTAGAATTTCTCTCTAATAGTCAATTTCTAGAGCTTGCTTTTTTACCGACACGAATTTGACAACTTTTTATGTACCTAGTGTATTTTTAATACTGACTTTTTATACTTGTATGTTTTCATGAGACGTTGCAGTAATAAGAATTGAAGGTTAACAAAAGAAAGCAGAAATCAAGAAAAAAGTAAGGCAAAGGATGCAGTTTGTCGTCCATAGAACAAGCGATGAAGACAGTTACAACAGAATATGGAAAAGGAATAAAAACGCAAAGAGATGAAATAAAAAATAATGTTGTGGTGTTAGGGGAGTCAAAAGAAAACTTGGTAATCATAATAAACGGCACTAACGTGACGCTAGAGAAAGAGTACAACATGAAGATTAATACAGGGAAACCAAGGTAATGGAGTGTAGTATGAGAAACAGTGGAATAACAAAGGATGTAAGATTGGGAAGGGATATTTTGAAGGAATTTAAGGCATTCTGCTACTAATAACTAGAGTCGGAGAGTAAATGGAATAAAGAGGAATTTACTTACGACTAACATGAGTATCAATATTAGGAAATCATTTCTAAAAATGTTAGTATGGAGTGCGCGTTATATGGGTGCGAAACGTGGACGGTAGGAGTTGCAGAAAGGAAAAGAATAGAAGCTTTTGAAGACTAACTCAGTGATAGAGCACCCGCCCGGTAAGCGGGAGTTCCCGGGTTCGATCACTCGGAAGAAAGGCAAAAGAGAATGTCAACAAACTTCACCGTAGCCACTGTATTGATTTTCTGTTTATTAAAGTTATCATACATGGGCAAGTTTCCATTTGTAGATTAAATAAATTCATCTGAAATTTAACGCACTAATTTTTTATTGTTAATTAAATTAAAATAATGCAATGTTTTCATAATTAGTACAGGTGATGTAGTGTTTTTCAGTCTAGGAATTCAACTGAATCATTTTTGACAAATGAGTAGAAAATTTGATTCTGGTTGTCGTAGAGTTTTTCTACAGTTTGCACAGTAATATTTATTTTCCTGGGGCTTCCTTCCCTTTGGACGAGTTTCACGACACTTCTGCGTATTATTCCTGTGATCGTCGCGTCGCGTCACTGGCCAGAGATTATTAACATAGCAACGCTCAACGAGCGTAACATAAACTGTTACACTGTTACAGTTTTATCATTATTAACCATTCCTGAAAAAAACATCCTGAACCCCAACTTCTTCAAGCAAGAATCGTTTATAATTCTTAATTTAAAACAATTATCTCCGAGAGTTTGAATAACATGCAATCACGGCCAGAGCAAACACCGGAGAAGCGAGAATCTCGTTACGTCACATCCGGTTCCTTCCTTCTAATTACTGTTATTATTACGAGGGGCTTAATGAGATTCCGAGCCTCATCCAAATTGATTATTAAATTATACTCAATGACGATGCCGATTTCTGAGTTAGATTAGATGAGAGACGGAGAGAAAAATGGATGGAGGGACAAAGACGGGTTAAACAGTGAGGAGGCGTTTTTTGTCACACTGTGGCATTACTATTAATATTCCTGTTAAGGGACGAGGACAACGAGGCGAAGTTGCGTAACGGCTTTCGCAATGACGATTCCAGTTTTCACGCAGACTCTTTTTCCCATTTTATAGCACTATTGGCTTAATGTCCGTATTACATATGTATATATATTGTTGTTGTTGTGGTATTCAGTCCTGTTGCATCCTAACTTGCGCAAGTCTTTTCATTGCTGCATAACTATCTTCACCTAAACTACACCTTCTCCTAATCTGCTACTTCAAAAACCATTTAACCTCCATGACAATAAAAACCAAAATCATCAAAACCAATTACAAATACAACCCATATTCAATATACAACACCTACATAATTACCAAAAACACACATAAAAACCCAACAACAACTATCACATAAAACTACCTAAAACCAATCACCAATATTTCAAAACCCCTCTCTAATTTTAAAAAAACTCACAAATTCTAACCTATCAAACCCCATCAGCAATACCCCACAAGCCTGATCGCTACCATTATTATTTCAAGGCCCCCTATCATTGTCTATTAAAACGTAGGCCTACTAAGAAATCTAGTCATTCTTATATGAGAACTTACACCCATCTCCACTTTTCCTTTATATATGCTCGACTACAACTCTCCTCCATTATGTTTCATTTTTAAATTTTACCTCGTTCGTGACTCTATGCTTTATTCAGCTCACACACGATGTGTCAATCGATAGATTTGTGGGAATTCTACCATACCACCTATTGCGCTACATCTTCTAACCCAAATCTGTATATATCTATCGCAGAGTATCAGAGTAGATACTTCAACGCACAACTCTCTTCTAAATCTTATGCTATAGACTAGTGAGGATACTCCACGCATAATCTCTTAATTTTCCACTCTGTCTCACTCTCCTCTACACTCAGATTACACTATGTTTTCTACTATCTGAAATTATTAATTACAGCACGCACTATTCCTTTTGTACATGTATTATTCAAGAGTCTGTGTGTCTGTGTTAAAAAATACAATAACTAAAACCACATCTCTTCAATTAATCTTTCCCCCCTTATCCCCACCTCTTTTTTCCTCCCACGCGTCTCTAGCTCTCTACGTGTTTGCGTTTATTTATGTGTGTTGTAGGATGTTTAATGTACCACCCCCCCCCCCCCAACCACCTCCCAACCCCCAAAACGCTCCATATAGTTTTGTCCCCCTCCATTGAGTAGGGCATAGCTGTATCAAATATGCTCTACCGTCACAGAGAGATAAGGAGAGACAACTAACGTCCAAAGTGAGCTCAACCACCACCATCCCCCTCAGATAAAACACTATAGAGAGAGGCCCCGTCTCGCCCACCCCCCCCACATTTGTGCGGGGCCACACCAGCACACCTACATCCACCAATTCGTCGCGCACCACTCTGTATAATCCGAGCGTATCTTTTGGGAAGACAATTGACGGATGACTCGTTGAAATCCCAGATAGATTTAAATGAAATCAAATTACTTTGAAAGGGTCTCATTCTGTATTTATCCCACGTTATAAATTATTTTCTTATCCTTTCTTTGTAGAAGTGAAACTCCTTTACAGGATGCATTATTTACTTGGGGAATCCAGCTAATTACGTGGACGCAATTTCACCATCGGATGTCTTCTCTCTGTTTGTCTCAAGGTTCGAAACCAACTCTTTTACTCCTCTCCACCATCCTACTTCTTCCAAATTTCTTTCCTTACTGACTTCCTCCTCCTTCGAAGATTATTTCCGAACTGACCTCCTAAAATTCTTTTCGAACTGACCTCATCCTCCATCTCAGATTCTTTCCGAAATGACCTCTTTCTCCTTCTAAGATTCTTTCCGAACTGATCGCTTTCTCCTTTTAAGCTTCTTTTCAAAATGATCTCTTCCTCCTTCTAAAATTCTTTCCGAACTGACATCCTACTGCTTCTTAAATTCTTTTCGAACTGACCTCCTTCTCCGTCTAAGATTCTTTCCGAACTGACCTCCTCCTCCTCCATCTAAGATTCTTTCCGAACTGACTCCTTCCTCCTTCCGAAATGACCTGTTCCTCCTTCTAAAATTCTTTTCGAACTGACCTCCTTCGTCTAAGATTCTTTCCGAACTGACCTCCTCCTCCATCCAAGATTTTTTCCGAACTGACTCCTTCCTCCTTCCGAAATGACCTGTTCCTCCTTCTAAAATTCTTTTCGAACTGACCTTCTCCTTCGTCTAAGATTCTTTCCGAACTGACCTCCTTCTCCTCCATCTAAGATTTTTTCCGAACTGACCCCTTCCTCCTTCTAAGATTATTTCCGAAATGACCTGTTCCTCCTTCTAAAATTCTTTACGAACTAATCTCCTCCTCCATCTCAGATTCTTTCTGAACTGACCTCCTCCTTCTAAGATTCTTGTCCAACTGCCCAATTTCTCCAGGTTGACTCGGCTCATGCCCCCACCATGGATTAGATGGTGGATTACATTACCTTCAGCCCCAATCAAATATCGGGATTGGCCCACGGATAGTCTTCAGATTTCGAGGAGGGAAAAGCGGCCGACGAAATTCCCGAAGGGTTGAACTCCCTACACAGATAAAACCCCATTAATCTGCGAAACGGAGCATTTCTCACGCCCAGATCACTAATGCCCTGCCTTGCTGCATTTTATTTCCTTCGGACCTAGTTTTTATTCCCGCTTAATGGAGAATTTTTCAACAATAGTTTGTTGAGAATCGCCACACATGGAATAAAATGGCATTACAAGGAGCTGAGTGAATGCATTACTATATATGTAATTGTGACGCTGCGAGGTAAAAGATCTTAAAATTGCCATTTTGGGAAAATTTCCCGTGGATAATAAAATAAAGACGATGAAGAATACATCCAAATAGTTAAATGTGTGACTACTAGTACTTATGTTTATTATTTAAATAATGTTTTTTTTCAAACTACAACGTATAAACAGAAATAGTTTATCAAATAAAATATGTAATTTTTTTCTTTTAAAAAGCTAAATTCTTGTTTCTGACGAATAATATTTGCTCTATCAGCAACTCACTATGGTATTATATCTAAAGTAAATAAGCAATCATATTAAACAGTTACTTAAACTACAACGCTACATGCTACCTTTAAACATGTTGTAAATTAAAAATGTAATTATCATTAATAAATTATGGTAACAAGGATTAAGTTGAGGTCGGTCCAACAGCTCCACAACTGCTACTAAACTGGAGTGGTTAGATTTGAGTCCTTATTCAAGCACACTCTACCGCGGCTCTCTTCTCCGTCGTCGCCTTGACGTATCCTCCTTCGCCTCTCCTCGGGCAGATCTGCGCGATGTAACGGCTGCAATTATAATAATATTGAGCGTCAATTTTATTTCGCCAATCTTTATCTCTATAATTTGTTCGATGTAGGTTCATACTAATAGAAAATCCAAATGAAACATGTATATAGTTACCAGCGGCCGAAGATAATATTCAAATTATCTTCCAAGTTTTGTTTATCTTGATTGACGTAAAACTATAAATATTTCCTAATTACAACAATATTTTTTATCAAATACATTATTTCGATAATTCTTGATACTTTTTTATCGAGACGCTTAGTATATTTCCTTTCAACATATTCAAGTACTGCAAGTAGAAGAAAGTTGTTTATGTTTATTCAGTTGAGTACAGATACGTAACATCCGATTTCTGAATTATAAATGAATAAGCCCATAAGATAAGAAGAGAATGTGGACGCGCAGGTTGGTGGAAAAACAATTCTTATTGTGTTCTTGTAGTTGTGTTGCGGTAAATATTGTGAAAATGGAAAAGCGGTGAAGGTAGAGGACAGTATGTTCAAGTAGTAATTAATGTATTCGAATTTAAGTGAGTAATTTAAACTATATTTATGATACTCTCTTGCTACATTCATTCAGTTGGTTCGGTATATTATCTCGAAGCCCCTCAAAAAGAGGGAACAACGGGGGCGTCTATCATACAAAAACCCCTGCGATAAGACTCGTGTGCCCTTGGGAGGACAGGAAGGGAAAATGTGTCCGCAAAACCAAGCCACCTCAAGTCCAACTCCAGTGTGCGTTGTCCTTGTACGTGGACAAGCCTCCACGAAGTGGGCTTACGTGATCCCCGGAGGATAGACCGGAGGCCACACGTACACCGAGGTTCCACTTTCCCCGAGAGCCGCGCGCATTGCTCCTCTCAGCACTAGCGTGCTCAAGGGTCACCCCGGAGGGAAGTGTTGCACTTTAAATGGACCTTGAAACTTGTCGCCACATTCAAGTGCTACAGTAATTTAATATCGGTATTATTTCATTTGCTATTGTTGAAATTTAACGACAAGAGAAGAAATACTGACTTTGCATCTAATTTTAGAAGACAGGATAAGAAACACAGTCATGGCATTTGTAGATTTAGAAAAAGTAATTGATAATGTGAACTGGAACACACTATTAAGGATCTCTGTTAATGAATGGAGCATATTATTCACTGAAAGAGTTCGTAGATAGGAAGGACTAAAAGAGTTTGCTGGTGTCTTATCAAATTCTTCTATTATTTTTACAACTATACTAGAATTTAACTGCTGACTTATTTTCTTTTTCATGCTCGACGGGAACCTACGCACGATCTTCTGCTGCCTCCTCCGTCGACTTAAAATTGAAGATTGAATTTTATTTTTACCCTTTTTGTCCTTCAAT
This sequence comes from Eucriotettix oculatus, assembly GCA_034510155.1. NCBI lineage: Eukaryota > Metazoa > Arthropoda > Insecta > Orthoptera > Tetrigidae > Eucriotettix > Eucriotettix oculatus. Next base: position 28,049,083 of record CM067376.1, read on the forward strand.
TCTTGATTGCAATTTTTTTCTTGTAATATTATATTTGACGTACCCTATTTCCTCAACCGAGGACTAATGGATTGAATAATAATAAATCTAAATTTTGAAGAGGACTACAATAAAATATCGAGACATAAGTCATCCATAAACTCTACAGAAGGCAGTCAGCAGTAATTAGAATTGAAGATCAAGAATATAAAGCAGGATCTATATATATATATATATATATTGTAACATGAAAAGTTACATTGAACAATGCAGGCCAGCTTGCGAGTTGCAATTGTTGAGGAACTGACGCAACCCGGGCCAACAATGTGGTCTGGCGAGACGTGGAGTCGTCATGGGGTGATGGGAGCAGCAGGTTGTGTCGGCGGGACGACGAGAGAATGACCACGCCCTGCAGATATAATTTTTTTTCATGCTCTGATTGAAATTAAAACTATTAAAAATCAATTTTTGGTGTTTTTTATGAAAAATACCTGGCGCCCTAAAGGAATTAAGAAATGCTCGAATACGGAGGAACGACGGATCTGCTACAATATATATATATATATATATATATATATATATATTAGAATTATATATATATAGCAGACGATGAAGAAAGTTGAAACGGAATATGAAAAAAGAGTCATTCTGCAAGGAGAAGAAATAAAAATCCTACGCCTTACCGATGATATTGTAGTATAAGGGGAGTCAGAGGAAGACTTAGATCTATAATAAATGAACGTGGTCTTGGAGTAAAAGTTCAATATGAGTTACTTAATGACGCCGTAACTGTCCATCCACCCCTCGGGAGTAGGAGTGGGTGGACACTTATGGTGTTATTTGTAAAAATATCACAAAAATTTAATTTTATTTTGGTTATCTGGTGCCTATTTCTTGTGATATCCTCATTATTCAACTTTTTTTCTACCGTATTTTAATTTTTCTCGATTACAGCACCATCTATGACCAAAACGACTCGATTCGTAGGTCAAATTGGAGTAATTTTTCCCGGAGAATCCGAATCTGCATAAAAATTGGGAGATCAAATTTCTGTGTTATTTTTACTTTTCACCAGGGGGTTGGTGATGGGGTCGAGTTTCGTATTATTAAATGTCTCTTTTCGAGAGGAACATTTTTCATTCACACTTTTTTTTGATCTGATGTGCGGCTCTCGAGATATTTCAATGTCTTCAGAGAAACTGAACATCCTACATTATAAACTTTCCTTCCAGAATCCTGGAACAGGTAAGAATGAAAATTTATTATTTAATTTTTAACGCTGACTTACATTACTTAAATACTCTGCTTTTCGACATGTCCTTGACTTTAATTATGAAAATTTGTTCCATCTTTTGGCAATCTCTTGTGGAAACCAGTTTTTTTGTCTTTACTTCAAGTACATGCAATGTTCTTTTTTTGTGGAATGCATAATTCTTGTTCTGCTACACAACAGGGGTTGATATAGTGAAAAAATGATCGCAAAATTAGTATAAATTTAGAACTGAATCTCGTCCGTAACAGAGAAATGCTACTTGCAAATTAAGGACGTTATTATCCTCCTCGACGTCGACGTCAGAGACTTGTTAACGAGTTCTCATATGCAATCCCGCCAGAGTGTAATTACAGATTAATATTAGAATTGGCAACGCGGCTCTCTCTCTCTCTCTCTCGATCTCGCAAGCCAATAATATTTTCCTTTCGCAACACAGACAGAGAGTCGTTATAAATGATAACTGATTAACGTTCCTGCCAATCAGGTTCTTATTGAGTGATTCCGCTTTTTATTATTAGCCTCATCACCGCGAGGCGCGATTATTATTTGATTGCCTATTGTAAGTAGCCTTCGGGATTCTCGGAACTTAAAACTAGCGCCGCCATTTTGTCCGTCTCGGAAACCGCGTGTTTGGAGGAAGGCGGGGGAAATAAAGTAGTGCTGGGGTTTCAATTACAAGTCGACGTCACAATAGTTTGAATCAGCGACGGAAATGGAGGCAAGTTGACTCACCCTTGAAACACTTTTTCATCTGTAAATTAAAATTGAAAGACGAGAAGTCGTCAACAACGAGGCTCAAATTTCCTGTGACTGCTCACGTTAGGCTCAGACGAGGTCTTTTTTGAAAATATATATGTGATCTCCGAGCCATCATCCCAATTTGTGTACTCCCTGTTTCCCTCTATATGCAATGACTGAAAGGATTTTAATTCACACTGTCAGAGCTGTTTTCTTCAAAACAAAAAATTGTAAAATACTTTAATAGCCAAAAAAGTCTAGAAATACAGCAAGTCACTTTGTACGTCATTGGAAGCGCAGTTTTATTTTTAACTCAAATTAACATATTTATCTGTACTACTATATTCATTTTATCAATTTTATCAAATTCTGAGATGGAGAAAACGTTGACCGGACCGGCAGTCGAACCTAAGCTGAAACTCTATTCAGTCTCATCGTTAAGTTCAAATTTTGCTTTGTCCCGATGAGGAGTACGACTCTACAAAAACATTCCCCATCCTCTAAACTTATATTCTGTTTGCAACTGCTCGGTTCTTTTCTTTCACTCTTTATATTGCCACATCTGAAGACCTGCAGTGATGGCAGAGGGGTAAAGAGCCGCACTGCAGGAACGTAGACTCAGGTTCGAGTCCCACCCGACGCAACCATTTTTATTTAATTATTTTATTAATATTATTTGCCTTTACTTTCTAGTATTTTCTGTTTCGAGAATGTTCTGCTTCTGTAATATTCCATGCATGTATAAATTCAACTGGATTCCAAATCGGAGTCAGTCTTACGCAGTACGAGCTTTGTACAGCACTTCGCCGTTAAATAAACGCATATAACCTCTACGTGTGTGTGTTATTGAATCTCACGATCCCACAGAAACGTGACAATATATATAATAATTTGATAAAAATATAATAATCAATTCAATATCCACTCGCTACAGAATTTAAAATAGGCAGATAATAGCTGAATTACCAATCCGCAAACGCTAATGAATTGGCCCGTGTTCAATTAGCTCTTTATACGTCCCTGATGACGTCAGTTGCTGATTAATAAAAGTATTAATAGGTATTAACTGAAAAAGCAGTATATCTACTCTTTAAAGTCACTTTCGTAATTAAATTAAACTCATTACCTGCTGTTTCCTCAACCATATGTTGTTGTGGAGTTCAGTCCTAAGACTGGTCTGATACAACCCTACATGCTAACCTATCTTCCGCAAACCTTTTCATTCCCGCATAACTAGCACATCCCACATCCTCCCTAATCTGCTTAGCGTATTCCATTCTCGCCTCCTTCTTATGTTCTTGTCCCACACACTTCCCTCTAATTCTAATTTTACAAGACAATCATATCTTAAAACGTGACCTATTAATTAATCTCCTTTCAACGCCTCCAGTTTGTTCGTTCTTTCCCTGTTCTGATGAGAGTTCTAAACAGAATAGGGGAAGAGCGAACAATATGGAGGACGTAGACTAAGAGGGGGGATAGATTAATAGGCCAAGTTTTAAAACACGAGGGGACGTAAAATTAGCGTTAGAAGGAAGTGTAAGGGGTAAGAACGGAATAGGGAGGTCAAAGATGGAATACGCTAAACAGATTAGGGAGAATGTGGGTTGTGCTAGATGTAAGGAAATGAAAAGACTTGCGCAAGATAGTTTAGCATGGAGGGTTGCAATCAGACCAGTCTTAGGACTGAATACCACAAGAACAACATCTCTTGTAAATAGTTTCGAGTTTTCTGTATTAATTTTTTTAATAAATTTTACTAATTTTTATTTTTAATTGATTTTATCTGATCGTAACCACGTGATGTGCAATAACCGGAAGGAAGAAAATTTAAAAATGACTGACGATTCGTCACGGATTATCGTTTTTCATCATGTCATGCGTATTGAAAATTAAAGCAAAGATCTATACTTAAAAATGACCAAAGAAATTAAAAAAATTGTCTACCATTCCTTGTTTCTGTTTCGATCGTGAACCTTGAAGGCGACCTGGGAGTCTAGAGTGGTGAGTACCTTCGGGAGTGACCTGGAATGCGGTACCTTGGGAGGGGTTGTCCTGTCACGCTCAGAGTCTCGACCATTAATTAGAAAGAGGAGCTTCTTCCTTCCTACTCGACGTCCACGAGGGTCCGGGGCCTTCAATCACAACCGCAGGGTCCGTGTTCTAACTCATTCTACACGCGGTTCCCGCTCAAAGACAACCTAACACCGAGTGGACTTAACCTAGCGGGGGGAAATTGATTGCCTCGAGGAAGGAATGCTGGCCTTAATAGTAATGTAGGGTCTCAGGAAACACAACGTGATTAACGTTTGACTCTGTTCAACTCAATCTCACAATATGAAAAGAAATAAAAGTGTAGAAATAGTAATACAGAGAAGCTCGGGGGACGCTGACTTACAAGAGGAAAAACGAAAGTCAGTAGTTTTATTATAAAAATTTATTAATTAATTTTATTAGTAAAATATAAGTATATCGATTGCACACGCTAAGATTCGGTAAAAATATGGGAAAAAATCTTGGACAACTGTGTTTGTTGTGGGATTCAGTTCTATGACTGGTCTGATGCAACCCTCCAAGCTAACCTATCCTGCGCAAGCCTTTAAATATCTACATAGCTACTACATCCCACATCCTCACTAATCTCCTCAGCGTACCTCAGTAAGAACACTAATTTGTTTCAAACAAATGGCGAGTTTCATGAATACGCGACTAGAAATCGTTCAGCTCTAAGGTCGGACAAGCATCGCCTTGCTCTACACCAGAAAAGTATTCACAATACCGGGATAATTTTATACAACAGCCTTCCGCCAGAGGTTAAAAATAGTACCTACAAAAGCTTCGTGAAGCAGAGTAAAACTATTCTTTTAAATGGCGCGTTTTACTCGGTACAGTATTTTCTTAATCGTCCTTCTAGTATTTAAAATCAAGGTTCCTGCAAAAAGTGTTGAATGAGCTGCCTTGTAAAATAGCACATCACATATCTTAAAATTTCTATTCAGTTTTTTCTGCTCTTTTGTTTGTTTGTTTCATGTATTGCCTGGAGCTACGACAGAGGGAAGGACAGTTTCCTGGTCCAAGTAGTTAAAACTCCATTGCGTGTTTCTCAGTGTGTGCTTGTTTGTGTTTCCCAGTGTGTGTCCGTGTTGTGTTTATATTGACTTTTGTCTATATACATTTTCTTTTATTAATTTATTTTAAGTTTATTTCTCTTTAATTATGTACTTTATTTTGTTCATTTTTAATTTTTAATGTATGACGTATCCTATTTCCTCAATCGAGGATTAATGGAAACAACAATAAATCTAAATCTAAACAGATGAACGAATGGATGGGTCCTTTGCTTCGTTCATCTGTTCTTACTCCACACACATTCCGTCTAATGCTAATTTTACAAAACCATCACGTCTCAAAACGTGGTCTTTTATCTATCGCTTCAAAGTCCTCCAATTATTTTCTCTCCTCTCCTATTCTGATTAAAACTTCCACGTTAGCTACTTTATCAAACCATCTGATTTCCAAGATTCTCCTATAGCACCACAATTCGAAAGCTTCTATTCCTTTCCTGTCTACAACTCCTACCGATCACGTTTCGCACCCAAATAACGTCACACTCCATACGAACATTTTTAATAATGATTTCGTACTGTTCACAATTATACTAGCCGTTAATAAATCTCTATTTTTTGGGGGGAAAGTCTTCCTTGCCCGTGCTATCCTACTCTAGTCATTATGCTTTCACTAGTAGCAGAATTCTTTAACTTCCTTCAAAATGTCCCTTGTCAATCTAACACCCTTTGATATTCCATTGTTTCCCATACCACACTCCATTACCTTGGTTTTCCCACTATTAAACCTCTTCCTCCAGGATCACAATCATGCCACTTATTATGTTTTCCAAGTCTTTTTCTTTCTCCCCTAATATTACAATATTATTGGCAGACTTAGGGGGTTTATTTCTTCTCATCGCACTTTAATTCCGTTTCCATTATCATTTTTAACTTTCTTCTTCCCTTGTTTTATTTATAAGTTAAACATCATGGGTGACAGACTGCATCCTTGTCTTACCTCTTTCTTGATTTCTGCTTTATTTTCTCGATCTTCTATTCTAATTACAGCTGACTGCCTTTTGTAGAGGTTATGGATAAGTCTTCTTTCTCGATATTTTATTCCTGATCCCTTTAAAATCAATAATCGAGTTTTCTAGTCCATATTATCAAATGGTTTTCCTAAATCTACAACAAAAATTTAAAATCCCCCACCAAAAACTGTTGTTGTTGTGGCATTGTGTCCTGAGACTGGTCTGATGCAACCCTCCATGGCTAACCCACTTTGCGCAAGCCTTTGCAGGACCTTAAAACTAGCTAAATCCACAGCCTCCCTAATCTGTTTAGCGTATTCCATCCTTGGCCTCTTCTGTTTTATTCCACACACTTCCCTCTAATGCTAATTTCAGAAGACCTTCGTGTCTTAAAACGTGGACTTAATCTATCCCTTTTCTTAGTCAACGTCCTCCATATTGTTCGCTTTTCCCCTATTCTGTTTAGAACTTCCTTGTTATTGATTCTATCCACCCATCTGATTTCTAGCATTCGCCTATAGCAGCACATTTCAAAGGTTTTATTCTTTACCTTTCCCCAACTCCTATCGTCCACGTTTCCCACCCATACAACACCACGCTCTATACGAACATTTTTCGCAACGATTTCCTAATATTCACACATATATTACGCGTAAGTAAATGCTTCTTTTTCGCGAAAGCCTTCCTTGCCTGTGCTATCCTACTCTTTATGTCTACTATACTTCCACCATCCCTAGTTATTACGCTTCCCAAGTAGCAGGATTCCTTAACTTCCGTCAAAATATCCCTTCCCAATCTAACACACTTTGTAATTCCGCTGTTTCCAAAACTACACTGCATAACCTTGGTTTTCCCTGTATTAATCCTCATAGCACAACCCACACCCTCCTTGGCTTATTCCATCCTTCGCGTCCCTCTTCTGAACGTGGCTCTGTTTTTTATCTTATCCTGTCTTGTAAAATAAAACACAAGGTCAATATTGCTTCTCATGTCTCTACATTCTTCCTAAAACGAAACTGATCTTCTCCTAACTCGCTTTATATTTGACGTTCCAATCTGATATATGCTATTTTCGTTAATTATTTTTGTATTCATTAGGTACTAAACTAATTGTCCGTTTCTGTTCGGATCTATCAGCCTTAGTCTTTTTCGCCTAAATTGTCGGAGGGGAAATATATTGGAACAGGGGCTTAACTTCCTGTAAAAATCTCAAGTAACCGGTTTCTGTTTCAACACAATGCCTTTACCAGAATGAACTAAATCACCACTTAAAGTAATAGTTTCCAGACAGTGGGAACCTCTATTTTTCAACAAGATCCCTTTTATGTTGCAATTAGTATTTTCTACATTTGAAGAAAACTATTTTTACTTTACCGCAGAGTTCATCAATAACAGACACGTGAGGGAAATAGTCTGTCCACGGGGTACGAATATCTGTCAACACTTTTCGAGGACTTCTGAAGATTCCTTATAGATAGCGGCTGAAGGCCCACAAAAAGGAAAAGTGGACTGTACAACATCTATTTGTCAAATTTATGATGTATGACAATTGAACCAAAAGACGATGTAGATTTTCAGGAAGACATAACGGCCCAAGTTCTTCAGCGACGAAGAATGGTATTGGCCCGCTACTTCCAATTGTTTTTCGGAATTCCGAAGGAATTTGTTACAGGTGTGTTCAGTACTAATGAAACTTCTTTTTAAAAAGAGGATAGCAATTAATCGGGAAGCTACAACCCTAATTCTCTATACTGCTATGTTATTTGTTTGGAAGGGATCATATTGACTCTTTTTCTTCAACGCCGAACAAACGTGGTGAAGAAACCTTGATGGAATGTTTTATTGGCCATGTACGTTGTCAAACAACTTCCACTCGTTCCCTTCTTACAGGATGACACTTTCACTTTCTCCACACCAGGATAGCCTCCACGTGGTCTCCCTTCACGTTTATCTACCTCTAATCTTCATTCCTCTCATCAAGGCTCTCACCCACTGTTTTATTTTCTGTACTCAAATTTGGTAATCTTACACCAAAGTAAAAAATAAATTTCCACCACTAATTAATCAATTTGTATATAAAACGGATTCTTTTCTTTATTCGTGCCTTGTATTTATCTTTGTTTATTTTGGGTTGATAGTTGTCCACGTTTGCGAAATCTACGAAGCAGGAAGAATACCAGAAGATTTTAGGAACAACATATTGTTCCCTATACCGAAGAGGACTGGGGCTGATAGATGCGAAAAGCACAGGACAATTAGTTTAGGATCTCATGCATGGAAAATATTTACGAAAATATCAGAATGGAACGTCAAGTACAAAACGGACTAGGAGAAGATCAGTTTGGTTTTAAGAATAAGGTAAAGTCAAGAGGAGCAATATTGACTTTGCTTTTCTAATTTCAGAATACTGAATAAATAAAAAGCCGGCCAACGTTCATGGCATTTGGGAGTTTAGGAATGCCTTTGATAATGTAAACTTGAACACATTGCTAAGGATTTTGAAGAGGACAGGAATAAAATATCGAGAAAGAATATTTATTCATAACCTCTACATAAGGCAGTCAGCAGTAATTAGAATTGAAGAGCAAGGAAAGAAGGAGGATATCAAGAAAGGAGAAAGACAAGGATGAATTATGTCTCCAATGTTCTTTAATTTATATATTGATCAGACGACGAAGAATGTTAAAAAGGGATATGGAATAGGAATCAAAATGCAAAGAGAAGAAATGAAAACTCTGTGGCTTACCGATGATATTGTGGTATTAGGGGAATTACAAGAAGATTTTAAAACCATAATAACTGGCATGAACGTGATCCTGGAGGAAGAGTACGACAAGGTGATGGAGTGTAGTTTCGGAAACAGTGGAATAACAAAGGGTGTTACATTGGGAACGGAAATTTTAAAGGAAGATAAAGAATTTTGCTGATTGAGCAGAATAATAACTAGAGTAGGACAGTACAGACAAGAAAGGAATTTACTTACAGGTTATATAAGTATGAATATTAGGAAAACATTACTAAAATATTCGCATGGAGTGTGGCGTTTCATGGGTGGGAAACGTGGACGGTAAGAGTTTCAGCAAGGAAAAGAATGAAGCTTTTAAAATGTAGTGCTATAGAAGAATGGTAAAAATCACATGGGTGAATAGAGGAAGTAACCAGGAAGTTTTAACCAGAATAAGGGAAGAGAGAACAATATGGAGGACTTTGACCAAGAGAAGGGGTAGATTAATAGGCCACGTTTTAAGACAGTAGGACCTTGTAACATGAGCATTAAAGGGAAGTATATGTAGCGCTGTAGAACCAGCGTCCAATTTTTTATTATTATTTACGGAAACTTAAATAATAAATATTCCGGCATGAGCAAGTCGCTGGCCAGGAAGAAGGGGTTTTTCCGCGCGCCGTCTTGGCGGCTCGGAATAATAACAAAGGGACTGCGGCTGACACCTGGACCATAAAGCTCGGACACCTCGTCGCCGGTTTCGGAATGTCCTAATCTGCCTGGGAATTTGGTGACCGGGTGGCGTGTGTTCCCCAAATGAAACAAGGGATATGATTGGAGAATATCCATCCCTGCCACCTTAGTGATAGGTGTCGGATAAGTGGGGACAAGGTTTTAAAGAGGCTGGCGGAGACAATTTTGGACAGATTTTTGCAGGGGATGGTGAGAGGATATTGAAGGAGAGTGGTGGAGAAAGAGATTGCTGGTGATACAAGGTGGTGGCGAAAGGAGATTGGCAGCAGAGTGGTGGAGAGAGGAGATTGGTGAGGTGGCAGCGGAGACCATGCTTTGATCAGTCCAGGAAGCAGGGAAGAAAGGTCTTAACAACAAGGGAAGAAAGAGGAAAAAGCGGAGTTTCCTCACGACTTCGTGCTATTGTCGACCGGCCGCTTCAAGTTCCACAACACGGAAATTACAGCGAGACGCCTATGAAAACAACTCAGGTTCGTCAACGAACAGATCTGCTACACGTGGTCACCCAAACCATTAATACCCTGAGATCTTTAATACAATCCCATTTTAATTAATTATTTTTGTACATAATATATACACGCACTACCCATATTAAAATTATTGTGTTTACAATTAATAAATGTATATATTTAAACCCAATTATTAAATTCATTAATTAATATCCCCCCATCATTTACATATGTGGGGTTAGATCAGAATAGGGAAACGAATGATGCAATAAGATAAGCAGTTTAGGGATGATGTGGAAATGAAAAGGCTTGCAGAGAATAGGTTAGCATGGAGTGTTGCATCAGACCAGTCTAAGGACGGAATATTGTGACGACAACATTTTTAGATTTTGCTTGACGCCTAGCGTCTGTGTACCTCTGTTGGCGCAACATCCGGAAGCCGAAGGTGAGCACCGCGAAGAGCAGGAGGAGTCCTCCCAGGAGGAAGCCGACGACGAGTGGCTGAGCGACGGCAGGTCCTTTCCGGCAGCTTTGGTCGCCCGTGGAGTTGGCGGTCCTCAGGATCAGGCGCGAGGCCAGGGACGACAAACCCTCGGAGTCCTCAGCAGCGCGGGGCTTCGACGCCTTCTCGGACCTGTTGCCGTTCTTATCTACAATCCACAGAGACAAACTCACAGATCCGATAACCAAAAGTCGATCAACAACCGACGATTAATGCGATACTGACTCAAATAATTAAATAAGACATACTGTTAAATGCCTGTTCTTGGAACAGTGTAGCGTCTGCTATCAGAACTACGGAATTAAATGAATCGGTTTTACAATAACTTTATTAAACTTGGCTCAATAAAAACAAAAAACTCATCGACTGTCATGAACAAGACTCGTTGCCAGGGCAACCACAGATACTACTTACCGTCATATCGCTGACTGAGGTGCTAGACCTCTCTGACGCCATAACAGTAAGATACCTTGGGTCAACTTTATGTGAATGTCGGTACATGTGTCAGTATTACATCAGAAAGTAAGAAATGGAATAACAGTTCAAATGGTTATTGTGAATTTAATCTTGGTGATGCGATGATGTAGGTAAATATAATTATTTTAAAATGAATAATAAAATGCGACATTTTTAAATAACAAACTAACTTTGTATGCTTCTCTTAACTGAACAGCATTATATTAAATCTTTCTCACACCTCTTCTCGCATATGTACTTGTTGTTGTGGTTTGATTCATACCTTTCTTATAACTAAGACACCCAACATTCTCCCTAATCTACTTAGCGTATTCCATCATTGTCCTACCTTTTCTGTTCTTACCTCACACACTTCCCTCTAAAGCTAATTTTTCAAGATCTTCGTGTCTATTAATCTATCCCTTCAACGTCCTCCAAATTGTTCGCTTTCCCCTTATTCTGGTTAAAACTTCCTGCTTACTTACTCTATCCACCCATGTGATTTTTCAGCATTCTTCTATAGCACTACAATTCAAAGGCTTCTATTATTTTCCTTTCCCAAACTCCTATCGTCCACGTTTCGCACCCATATAACGTCACGATCCATACTACCATTTTTAGCAACGATTTACTAATATTCACAAATATCTTTTTCGCGAAAGCCTTCCTTGCCCGTTCTATCCCACTCTTTATGTCTACTATACTTCTACCATCCCTAGTTATTACTCTTCCCAAGAAGCAAAATTTATTAACTTCCTTCCAAATATCCCATCCCAAATTTAACAGCCTTTGCTATTCGACTGTTTCCCATACTACACTCCATTACCTTGGTTTTATGATTCGGTTTATTTACAGGCAAAGGATGGCTTTCGCGTAAAAAGAGGAATTTACTTACGGGTAACATAAATGTAAAAATTAGGAAATCATTGTTAAGAATGTTCGTATGGAGTGTGAAATATATGGGAGCGAAACGTAGACGGTAGGAGTTAGAGAAAGGAAAAGAATAGAAGCCTTTGAAATGTGATACTGTAGGAGAACGCTGATAAGCAGGTTGGTGGATAGAATCACTAACGAGGAAATTTTAAGGAGAATAGAAGAAGGGCTAACCATATGGAGGACGTTGAACAAGAAAAGGGATAGATTAATTGGCCACGTTTTGAGACATAAGGTTCTTGTAAAATTAGCATTTGAGGAGAGTGTGAAGGGTAACAAGCAGATTATGAAGAATGTCAGATGTGGTAGTTATTCGGAAAGGAAAAGGGTTGTTCAAGGTATGTTATCATGGACCACTGAGTAGCACAATGATTAATCGTTTACACTTCACTGTATGGAGTAAGCTGGTGTTCGGGAAGGAAAGTATGAGCTGTTGTTATCTTACCAGGTATCTTGAGCCATGGAGGCGCCTTGAGTGTGGTTCCTTTATTGCAGAAGTGTCCAGAATCGCAGCACAGTAGGTACGGCCAATTCCAGTGGGCTACTTTGCTGGGAAGACGGTTCTCACACTGCAGCGGCAAGTCTCCTCTGCACATGGACGTTAAGGAATCACAAGGGAAAACAAAACAAATCGAAAAAAAATATTTCACACGAGAAAGGGAAAGTCTTAGTACCTGTTGTGAACTTCTGAAACAAAGAAAAGGTTAGATAAATGCCAGACGGAAATACATAACCGTGAGAAGCGAGAATCGATAATTACTTCCTTCCTTAGCAACTGCGACCTGTGGGGGTCTTTTTTTCTCTCTCCGTCTGTTATTGCAACACATCTTAAAGTTTGGGTCACGACCCCCGAATAAGGCTGGGACTCGGTCTTGTCCAGGTACTTATTCGTATATGTCCGGAACAGCATTTAATTCGACACTAATGTAATTTAAATATATTGTGATAAAAAAACGCGGATTTTGTGGTATTGTGGCGTTATGAGGCGCAGTTCGACCAACAACAATGTCTAGTCGGCTGAAAGATGGTGATTCCCCGCGGGAATCTCCCTCGGGGCGTGTGTAAAAAAACGATGGTGAACCCCCGCGGGAAACCCCCGCCGAACGTGTGTAAAAAAATGAGGGCGGAGAACCCCGAAATTTTGTGAAATAGACCTATGAAGGGGAATTCCCGTCGGGAGTGATTTAAATGGGATCCGATGGGTGGCCTCCGGGTCAGAATTGAGACGAGTGGAGGAAGGAACGGACGAGAGCAGATTGCTGTGAGAGGTGGGCAGATGACGAATGAGATGTTTTCGAGGAATGCAGATGAGTTGCGGATCTGGTCCTACTACTCTCTATGGTTAATAAATCACTGCAAGACCCGAGAGACGCGGAAACATTCGTGAGGTGGATTTTTGAAGGCCCAGTAATTGTGGTAGTTATAAAAAAAAGCTGTGAAATTTGCTCATTGCTCTGGTTAAATAATATTTAATGATTGTTTTTTCTAGTTTTCAGCTACTGCATTACTCCATCTCTCGAGGATTAAGCCCGTGTAATCACTTTAAATTAATAAATGAAAAATTTTAAAATTGATTATAATTTGTTCTATTGATTAATTAATGTTTTATACCCTAAAAAAGTATATTACAATATATATTGTAATGAAAAAACGCGGATTTTGGTTATATCGTGGCATTGTGAGGCGCAGTTCGGCCTACAACGAAAGAAGTTTTGTGCGCGACAAGCGAGGACAACAACAAAGTCAAATTGGCTGAAAGCCCCGATGGGGATCCTCCGCGGGAAACTCCCTCGGGGCGTGTGTAAAAAATGGTGGTGTGTGAAAAAGACCGATGGCGGGGAACCCCGGAATTTTATGAAATAAACCGCTGAATTGTGTAAGAAAACCGATGGCGGGGAACTCCCGTGTGAGAACTTAAAAGGTGAGATGTGGTCAGATGTTTACAGAGATCAGATGAGTTGCGGAGAGGACGGACGACGGATCAAAAAGCAGATGAGTTGGGGAGAGGACGGACGACGGATCTGTCAGATGTTTGCAAAAAGCAGATGAGTTGGATCTGGTTCATACTACCTTCATCGGTGTAAAAATCCTGCAAGACGCCAGAGAGACGCGGAAACATTCGTAAAGTTGGATGTTTTTAGGCCCAGTAATTGTGGGTAAGTTCTTAAAAAGCTGTGAAACTTGCTCATTGTGCTGGTTGAATAATCCTTAAATGATTTCGTTTCTATTTTCAGTAACTGCATACTCCACTTCTCGAGAGACCCAAAATCCCCTGAGATATTTTTTCATGTAATCACTGTAAATTGATAAATATAAAATTTTCAAATTAATTAAAATTTGTTCAATTATAAATTAATGTATTATCCCCTGAAAAGGATATTACTATATATATATATATATATATATATATATATAGCACATTGTCAGGCCTCCCCATTCCCTGGTTCTAAGAACGATTTTATAAAGTCTTTTTAACAGAGGGAGATATATGTAATGGAACTATATGAATCTTTTCTTATTCGCCATTTGTAGATACTCATCATGATTCCAATACACGTAAATTTTATTTATTTCCTCCTCGTAATTAAGGAGACGTCACCACTCAATCGCGCTACAATCTCTAGCCGTTAACATGATACGCACACAGCCCTAACGGCAAAATTGTGTTTTACACAACTTTGCAATTTTATTGTGAGTGTACAATTATAAGAAACATTTACAAGATTATCAAAAATTCTCACTCATGCAACTGACGTAAATTGCAGTAGATTATAATGATTAAAAAATCTTAGCTTTTGTTTGATTAGTCTTTCTTAGGCAAATTATAGTTGAAATCTGGAAATGTGGCCCAAATTTAAGGATCTAAGAAATTATTCGTATTTAATGGCGTCATCCTTCCATGTGTTCGTATTTTGCTTTGAAATATCAAGTTTCAGTTCATAAAATAGGTTAATTTATAAAAGTAGAAGTAACAATAACTACTTTAAAATCAAGTGTAGCCTCTGTACCGTGGGATCTTTGACGAAGCTAAAGCCGAGTGACCCGGAACGTTACTCAGTTGTAACATGAAAGTTACGGCCCCCCGTCCCTAATGACCTTCGATTTGCCAGATGGCATTGTTGCAAGCCAGCCAGGAAGCGGTCTGTAGTTGAGTACAAAGAGGATCACGTGATTTTCTTGTGTTGGGCGAACCGACTGCGAGATTTAAGGTTTTGTAGGCTCGCAACTGTTGGGACAATGATGAGGACGCTATTGATTTTTGAAGTCGTAAGACCTAGATGTTGCAATATGGGGAAGAACTGAAACATAGACCAGGAAGAGTCGCCAGGGAGAATTTTGAAGAGTGAAGATGCGTTTGCGGGTTCGCAAGCATTTTCGCGACGGCGTGTATTAGTGAAGGTTCTGGAACAAGCCACAGAAAATAGGTGATGAGACGCCGACACGGGTTTAGAGTTTGATTGAATTGATTTTAGATTATTTTACGACGACGAGTTGATTGAGTTTGCGGCGAAGTGACGTAGTGTAGGAAAGGTTGAAGAGTAACGCGTAAGGACCACGCCCTGGGAACGACTCGGTTAAATGTCGCAGTAATTTTTATTCAAACAAATTACCTGTCGTCTTATTTTTATAGTGATTCTTAGAATAGCATACACGCTATGCACAAACTATAAATTAAAATCAATTACTGTTATGCTGTTACATTGTGAACCGCAGCAACGAAATATGTATTCGGACATTTTGAAAATTCGATATTGTGACTAAGAGACAATGCGTAGGAGGAGGAATTGCTTATCCGTTAGTTACTCACGAGGTGCAGCCCCAGATGACAGGATCTTTACCATCGCCCTTCTGGAGGTACTGCGTGTAGCACTTGGCCGTGGTGGAGCAGATGTGGTCCCCTGTCTCTCGACACTGAGGAGTCGTGCACACGCACCGCAGCTTCTCAGATCCTGCAACCAGCCGAAAATAAAAAACACTCATCAATCTGCTCATCATCAAGGCAACGGCGACTAGAAACTATCAACAATGCAACAAAACATTAAATCAATTCAACTTAACTAATTTAATGCATGTTCGTATGTCTTTTTATAGAAATTTAAACGCGAGGAAGCAAAGGTCAAAATAAGACATTCTCAACCCCCCGGAGAGAAACTCTGTGCTGTTGAGAAAGCCTGCCATTGTATTTGCCAAAAATAAGGCGAAGTAGTATGCGGCGATTAAAAAAATAAGGAATGTCAGGATTAACCATTGGGGAAAAGGGAGTGAGGAGGGTGAGTCGTCCGACCCCGTTTTAAGTTGTTCGGAATTCGGCGCGGGATCCTTGAAAAGGTTGAAGAATGTGAGCGTCTAGTTAAGGAAATTATGGGCATTAGCTTGGCTCGCCTCGCCTCGCCACAAGGTCGCTTGTACCTTTATGTAAATTCGCCAACCGAAATTTTTCTGCCGCGGTACCAACTTCGGTTTCTCTTTTTTCCTTTAGGGGCGGGGAGAGATTTAGGAACGCCAAGTGTGAATGGCTGAGTGTAATTCCAGAGACAGAAGGAATTTTTAAATTCATTAAGTTGTAACTATCTGGGTGCCCGGCGTCACCAGTATTTCGTTTGGTCCCACGCGATAAGAAACACTTTGTTCACACTGTATCTAAAGAGAGCGAGTAATCTACAAAATATACATTTTCCTTTAAAGTATATGACAGAATGGTTTGACTGACTGATATCAGAATATTGTAGATACTTGAGCTGTAGTTAAATTCATCTTCCTGTATTAAAACATTTTAGACAATATTGTTGTCGTTGTATTCAGTCCTTAGACTGGTCAGATGCAACCCTCAAGGTACTCTACTCAAGCCTTTTCATTTCTACACATCCTCCATAATCTACTCAGATTATTCCTTCCTTGGCCTTACTCTTCTCTTCCTACCCCACACTCTTCCCTCTAATTCTAATTTTACTTGACACTCATTTCTCATTTGCTAATCTATTCCTTCCCTTGATCAAAGTCCTCTTCCCCTGTTATGATTATGACTTCCTCGTTAGTGATTCTATCCACCCATCTCATTCCTCTACAGCACCACATTTCAAAGGCTCCTATTCCATTCCTATCTGCAACTCCTGCCGTCCACGTTTGGCACCCATATAATGCCACGCTTCATACGTATAATTTTACTAATGATTTATTAATATTCACACTTATATTAGCCGCAAGTAAGTTCCTTCCTCGCCTGTACTATCCTACTCCAGTTATTATACTCCTCAAGCAGTAGAATTCCTTAACTTTCTTCCAAATATCCCTTCCCAATCTAGAACCCCATCTTATTCCACTGTTTCCCGTACTACACTCCATTACCTTTGTTTTCCCTCCATTAATCCTTTTGTTTTACTCTTTTTCCACATTTATTATGATATCCAAGTCTTCTTATGGCTCTCCTAATACCACAATAGCATCGGTTTGTATTTCTTCTCCTTGCAGTATGATTCCGTTTCCATATTAGAGGGAGAGGAGACATCAGAGTGCGTCAGAGAGTGGAGAGAGGAGACCAGATCAGACGGTATCAGAGTGCGTCAGAGAGTGGGGAGAGGAGACATCAGAGTGATCAGACGGGAGTAGGGACCCGAGAAGGGAGGTGATCAGATCAGACGGTATCAGAGTGCGTGAGGGAGAGGAGACATCAGAGTGCGTCAGAGAGTGGAGAGAGGAGACCAGATCAGACGGTAGCAGAGAGTGCGTCAGAGAGGGGCAGACGAGACCCGAGAAGGGATCAGACGGTAGCAGAGTGCGTCAGAGAGGGGCAGACGGCGTCAGAGTGTTCAGAGTGCGTCAGAGAGTGGAGAGAGGAGACATCAGAGTGATCAAACCGCAGGAGGGAGGCGAAGACAGCAGACGGTAGCAGAGAGTGGTGAGAGGA